>CABHPQ010145114.1:0-41104 GCA_902168405.1 Peromyscus aztecus
TGTGTGTGTGTGGTGTGTGTTTGGTGTGTATGTGCCCCCCCAAATAAGTAAATATAAATAAATAAATGAAGGTAATGAAAATTAAAATAATAAGTATGCACACAATTACATAGTTCCAATATTTATTCACATGACAATGCACTACGCATCCATAGTTTTTCCCTGGGGGATTTGTATTTGCTTCCTCATTCTCTATGGTTTATGCGCTGAAGAACTTTCCAGTGTATGATAAGTGATTTCTGAAGTGCAGTAATTTCACTGCTTTGGTTGCAGTACTTGACAGCTACAAGCAGTTTCAAAGTGTGTGTGTTTAGCCTCTTCTGTCATTTGAATACCCACAATTCCATCTGTAGGGCAGATTCCCAGAACTCCATTGCTATGTCAAAGGGAGCATGATGCCTTGGTAGTTTAAAATGATCAGAATTTACACTTTCACCATAGAAAGTCTCTTTTCATACCTTTGATAACAGCGAGTTATCAAATATTTTATCTTCAATCTGCTGAATAGGGCATCTGAGAATAGGGCATCTGATCGTGGATTAGGTTGTCACTTCCCAGGGGTGATGCTGACCATGTTTCTTACGTTGAAATCTATTTACCTCTGTGAAGATGAACACAGTCCCTTCCTCCATCCTGCTATGATTTCATGGTCTTAGGTTATGGAAGCTCTTGGCATACTAGGAAACTCAAGTCTTAGACAGAGTCATCAGTATTTGCTGGCTTCACTTCTGACCTTTGTTATAGTAGTTTTCCTAAGTTGAAACCGTGGTATCTTAAACATGATTTAACTGTTGCAACCTTCATCACACTTATAAAAGACTTCAAGAAAATAATGTTTTTTAATTCTCTGAGTTTTATATAGTTTAGGACTGGAGAGATGGCTCAGCAGTTAAGGGGATGTGCTGTTATTGAAGGAAACCTGAGTTTGTTACACATCGTCCATGTCAGGTAACTCACAACTCCCCAGCTAGGTACACATGCACACACACACAATAATAATAATAATAATAATAATAATAATAATAATGAAGACAATGAAGAAGGAGAAGAAGAAGGAGGATAAGAGGAACGAGAAGGAGAAGGAGAAAGAGAGGAAGAGGAAGAAGAAGAGGAGGAGGAGGAAGAGGGAGAGGGAGATGGAGAAGAAGGAGGAGGAGGAGGAGGAGGAGGAAGGAGAAGGAGAAGCATTTAGGCCCCTCCAGAAAGTGTCCTGCTCTCTCGTCCCTTCAGTCTGGGGTCTATAGTCACTTCCTCCACTGCTGCTGCCTACAGTGTTCTCTATTGCACTGGAGCTGTATCCTTCTCTCCAAACTTGGCCTGCTCATAACTTGACAAGCATCTCAAACTAACGCTCCTTTTCCTGAAGGCTTGTTTTATTCTTAATTGTGTGTACATATGTATGTCTGTACGAGCTTATGTGCATATGAGCTCAGTACCCAGAGTCAAGAAGAGAGTATCAGATGCTCTGCAGCTCTCCAGCTCCAGGCAATTGTGAACTGCTCCAGGTGGGTTTATAGGAACTGAACCCAGGTCCTCTGCAAGAGCAGCAAACACTCTCAAGTGATGAACCATCCCTGTTGCCCCTGGGGTCTTTAAATGTGTCATTTTGACGATTTCTACTTGTTTTCCTGGGAATCCAGTTTCTTTTGCAGCTCAGTCCAGGCAGCCCACCCTCTTCTCAGCCTCCTTTTACCAGCTACCCTTTCTTTGCACTTCACTTCTGTTATACCAGTCTTTCTTCATTTGTTATGCCATCTTCTATTGCCTTCTGCTGACCCCTCTGCTTGGTGTTCATGCTCTCTCAAGTACTTCAGCATCTAATTCAAATCCAGCCTAATCCACATCAGTTTCCACTAACAGCTAAGGTCCAGAGTTAGAGTGCAAGCTTTGGTCCTAGCTTCTCTGTTGGGGTATGATGTCAGACTGGCTCTCTGCACTAGTTACATCATGTATGAATGAGAATGGCACTAGTACCTGCCTCCTACGTGTGATAAGAATATCACAAAAGTATTGGTTTTTCTCACTAGATCCATCAAGAAGTGAACTTTAGGGGTTGGAGAGATGATTCAACAGTTAAGAGTACTTCCTGCTCCTTGCAGAGGACCTAAGTTCTTTTTCCAGTACCCACATGTTGGCTTGCAATTGTCTGCGACTCTGGTTCTAGGGGATTTGATACTGTCTTCTACCTTCTTGGGCACCAGGCATGCACATGGTGAACATGCATACATGTAGACAAATACTCATAAAATAAAAAAATAAGACTTTAATACAAATAACTGAACTGTAACCCATTCCTTCTGAATCTGTATACAAATAAGAGAGTAAAGACACATCTTTAGAATTTTAATGATCGCTCAAATAGTCCTGAAAACCTTTTGGATTAAGACTTTAGAGGCTGAGTTATTACTGTGTCTATTTGATGATGCACTTCACTTGCCCACCTCTGCCTGTTCTGTAGATAGAAGACTGCATGGCACATGAAAGCAACTTAGTGAATAATTGTTGAATGAGTAAGTGAGGCTCATGTACTTAGCCACATTACTCAATGCAAAAGCAGCTTCATGTAGCATCATGCTTATAGTTCAAGTGAGTAATTTGTTGTGTTTACAATTTTTAAAATTGCTAGAAGTGATCTGAACAGTATGGATAAGAGACAATACATATCTGAGCATAACAGGAGTGAGAAGAGGGAAACTATTAAATAACAACTTAGGAGGTGAGTTCTAAGCCCTTGATAATAGCTTCGATATGAAGGAAAGAGTGTGTTCTAGTTGTGTTTATGTTGCTGTGATAAAGTACCCTGGTAAAAACAACCTGTAGGAGAAGAGTTTATTTGTCTTACAACTTCAAGTTATACTCCATCGTTGTGGAAACACCAAAGTAGGAGCGGGTCACATGATATTCACAGTCAAGAGCAGAGAGGAATAGATGCACATGGGCTCACTTCCTCGCACGTTTGACTCAGCTTGGTTTCCTTATTCATATATTCAGAATTTCTTGCCTAGGGAATGGTGCTGCCCACAATGGGTTGAGTCTACCCACAACAACTAACTTTATAAGATAATTTCCCTGCAGAACTGGCTCACAGGTCAACTGAATGTATTTCATTGAGGTTTGCGTCCCAGATGATTCTAGGTTGTGTTAAGCTGATAATGAGTATTTTAATTAATTGAAGTATTTGTTGGTTAGCATCCATATGCTTAGTGATGTGCTCAATAGTATACAATGGTGAACATGCATTTTAACCTTAACATCAAAGGTGTACAGTGTCATAGAAAAGAGTAACATTGAGTTAGGTGAAATGTTGAGTTAGCCTTGAGGATGTCTGGGTCAATGGTGTAGATCACTGAACAGATGAAAATATTGTTAGCAGAGGTACAAAATGCATAAACCAACAGGCACACAAGATGAGAATATGAGGTGTTCTCCATCAAAAGGTTGCAAAACTTGAGCTGGAACAAAAGAAATATGGTTCTTACTGATCTGGAGGTTGGAAACTCGAGATTTCCTTGTGCCACATTGGTCCCGGGGATCAAACTCATCATCAGGCAAGGCATCAAGTGCCCTTATCCACCAAGCCATCCTACCACTGACCCAAGCAATGTCTCCTTTCGTATTTAGCCAAAGCAGAATTTCTCAGTCTATACTTCAGAGCACATTACTGACAGACTGCCTCTTAAGCCATCCCATCCCACTATCTGCTATGAATGAGTTCTATACTGATAGATCTAATGTCTTTGGGTCACTGTCTCAGGGCCTCCTCATTGTGCAGAAGCAAGACACTCTCCATAGCTTTTATGATAAGACCTCTTTCCCAATTTGTGGGGACTCTATGCTCACTATTTAATTATATCTGATACTTACCCCTTACCATCACAGAAGTTTTAATGCTTGAATTTCAGGGAACACTAACATTCACACGTAAACAGTATGTAATAAAAGTGCAACAACTAATTTTAATTTCTTAAAGTGAATATTTAAGATAAAGCGTCCTTTCAAACTAATTTTTGATGATAATTTAAGTCTTATTCACATGTGAAAACTCAGAACAGAACCTTCAAATTAACAGGGAAAAGCACTTTTAAAACTTCACTCTTTAAATGGATGTCTTTGCTTCTCAAAGAGAGTGATTTCTATTGCGGTCATTTCCAGTTTTGAGTTCCCTGGAGTGATTTAAAGTATGATCTTCCTTGCTAATTTTTGAGAGACACTAAATCTTTATAAATTCAGCTCTCCTCGAACTAGTGCTAAGTGTAATTGTGAGGAATAGCATGGGGAGTGATTAAAATGGAAAGTCCTGGAATGACTAAGCTGTGGAGAGAGAACAAAGTGCAGACACTAAAGGAAAAATAGAGTGATTGAGAACCAGGAAGTCCTGCTGGGCCTCAGCCCCAGAGGTGGCGAGTTCGGTTCCCATGTGTGCAGTGATGTCACCAATCAATCAGTCAATCAGAATACTGGTCAATTGATCGATGGATCAATTAATCGGAAAAAAAAAGTTTTAGCGACTCGGAGAGGTGGCTCAGAGGTGAGGCTGCTGGGCCTCGGCCCAGAGAACCAGGAAGTCATGTAGATCCATAGAAAATGATGGAACAGGATGATGTGGAGCAGCCTATCAATAAAGTGCTCTGAAATACAGACTGAAAAATTTTATTCAATATTCTTGGATATATCTTGGACTGCAAAATGACTCAGGAGGTAAAGGTGCTTCTTGCCAAGACTGACTACCTGAGTTCAATCTCTGAGACTCCAAAACTTTGTCTCCTGACTTTCATGCACATTCCATGACATATATGTACCCATGTGCGTGCGTGCACACACACACTCTCACACACACACACATACACAACGTGAAGATAATATTTAAACAAGGCATTTCTATGCAGCTGATAAAGGAGTAGCCTAAACCTCAGGTTTGAAGATGCTGTCATGACATTTGTGCAGAGAAGGGAATCTAAGTAGGGAGAATATAGGCTGACGCTAGGATGCAGGCTCTGGGAATCACGATACCACCAAGCAGTGAAGCAGGAAGAAGTGCAGAGCCTGAAGTGGGATTGATGTAAAGCATTCCATAAGGTTGTGCTCATTTTATAGATCTCCCATGGCGCTTGGGGAAGATGTCACTCTTGAGAACTTCTCCACATAGACTGTATAGCAAAGCCTCAGGATGCTGAAATCATCATGAACTGCGTCAGAGATCCGAGCCCTGTGAAACAGCAAACTGGCAGAAGGAAAGTGGTAAATCTCAGTTCTTGGAATACTGTAAGCATACAAAAGACTCTGTAAGGTCATGGAAAACGATAGCATATTAGCTAACGTGTTGTGCAGTCATCAGAAAGCTATGACTGCATGATCAATGCATAGCCACTTATTGCATCAAGAAACTAGGTTTTCCAGATTACTAACAGAGGAAATAGGAACTTAAAAACAAACACAAAACATGGCCTAGAAATGATAACATTGTTTCATGGCCAAATATCAAGTCTCTGACGTTTATGAGATTAAGTTAAGCCAAGGTTCTCATTTAATCAAGCCATGCTTGTTGAGGGGGGATGTGGGGATCTGACAGATCACATTTTAGGAAAGTGTTTAATTTTAACTTCAATATAATTATGGTGATTAGTGTTAGAACTACTCTAGTCAGGAAAATGCCTTCCTTTATATAAATATCAACTTCACAAGTGGTCAGCCCTAAACAAATATACATATAAGTATTGTTAAATAGAAGCAATAAGCTGCTGCATTTATATATGCATGTGAGTGTGTGTGTGTGTGTGTGTGTGTGTGTGTGTGTACAATAATTAAAGAGGCATGAACTTGAGGGGGTCACAGGAGGAGTTGTAGGGGGAGAGGGAGGGGTGGAAATGATGTAAATACAGTACTCACATATGAAATTCTCAAACAAAAATTTTAAAAGCTTAAAAAAATGTGTCAACTTTTTACTAACAGCACAGAAACAATGTAGACAAATATGGTGCCTGCTTTTGGAACAAGAGCAAATGTAGCCATGTGGACATGAGCTGTGTTGTTAAAAACACAAGCAAAGGCAGAAACGGCACAGTTCTGTTGGTCTTAACACAGATGAGTTTTGTGCCAGCCAAGTTTATAGTGTGCATAACAGATGGGAAGTGAAAAAACTTTAAAAAGTAATTTCTGAAATACTAATATGATCATATAAAAATATATGCCTTACCAAGAAAATATCTGCCCGGTGTGGATATTTTTAGAGATTCCTACTGAGTATTCAAAGTGTAATATGCACACTCTTCAAAGGAATCTATGTAACTAAAATTGAAGACATGACATGGAAAAATATTCTACAGTGGCTATCACCAAGTACATAGAATCACATTGTTGGGTGTCTGTAGTTATGTCAGAAAAATAATTTTCAAGAAATTACTAAATAAAATTATTAATCCCTTGTCAAGTGTCATAATTTGTATACATCTTTTCCCACTTAGTTATCTGCCTCTTGACACTGTTGATTGGTTGTTTCTTAAATTATATCTCAACTTCATGGGCTGATATAGTACCATGTATACTTTATGAATCTTTGCTAAAAATTATTTCCCATATTGATCTTAAAGCATATAACTTCTTCCAGTAGCTTCATGATTTTGAATCTTATATGTAGGTCTTTGGGTCATTTTGAGTTGATTTTTGTGTGTGATGAGAGATGAGAGAGAGAGAGGTGTATGTCATTTATTCAGGCAACCTACACTTTCTGGTTAGGACATTCTGTTTTTATGTTCAAGGTTATTTTTTATACCCTGTAATTTGCTAATTTCTATCTGTGCTTTCTATGTGCCCTCACTCCTCTCCTCTCTTGGTTGTCTCTGTGGTTTAGTGGCATTCTGAGCTAATGTTTGCTTCCTTTTTTCTTCTGCATGTCTGTTTTTTAGGGGCACTGTACACATTTGTGCCGGGTAATGCCTTCTTGCTTCTGAATACAGGGCTCCCTCAAATATCTTAAGACTGGTCCAACAGGAATGAATCCCTCAATCTGCTCATCTTGAGGAGAATGTACGTCTGCTTTATTTCTGAAGGAAGGCTTTGCTGAATTCAGCCCCCTGCGTTGCCAAGATTTTCTCCATCTTCAGGGCTCTGGCCATCCCATCCTGTTATATCCTGAAAATTATGCTTTGGCTTCAGTGGGGAGTTTTGTAAGCATGATTTGGCATTTTTCCTGTGTTTAGAACTTTTTCTCTGCCTTAGACTTTGGATGATTTGGTGTATCTTTTTGGGTTACACAAGCTCTATTTTTATTTTCAGTCAAGTCTCCTGAGGTATTCTGAGCCTTGTAGATCTAGAGGTCCACATCTTTCTCATATGATGGGAAGTTTGGAGATATTTCATTAACTAAGCTATTTTATAACTGTGTATGCCCGTTTTTCCTGTTCTGGACTACCCATAATGCCAATATTTGCTTAATGTATCACATAAGATTGAAGGTTTTCTTCATTTTCCCTTTTCTTTGCTTTTTGTGCAACTGACTTATTTTAAGAGGTTACTTTCAAGTTTAGGAATTCTCTCTTCCACTCTTGCTCCGTACTTAAGGTCCTGGGCCCTGTTTTTGAATCTTATCAGTTGAGTTCTTCCATTTAGGACTTCTGTTTGGCTGTTTTCCATGATTTCTATCTCACAGCCAAGTTTCTTAGTTGTGATGTGAATTATCTTGCTTATTTGAAATTGCTATCTTCTCAATGCAGTTCATCAAGTTTCCTTAGAATCATTGCTTTGATTTTTATCATGTAGTTGCTCCACTTTCTCCCACTTTAAGGTCTAATCAATGGTGCTCCTTGGAAGGCATCAACTTTCCTTGTTTTTTATCTTTGTAATTCTTGCAATCCCCTGGTGATACTTGCACATCAGGATCTGCTGCTTCCACCATGTTTGTAGCATGGCTTTTGTGGTAAAGACTACTATAGCATGGAGGACACACTGGAGAGATGGCTCAGCAGTTAAGAGCACTGGCTGCTCTTCCAGAGGACCTGGATTCAGTTCCCAGCACCCACATGGAAGCTCACAACTGTCTGTATCTCCAGTTCCAGGGGATCTTCACCCTCACATAGACACACATGCAAGCAAGAACACCAATCACATAAAATGAATAAATAAAACAATAAATTTTTTTAAAAAAAGAAGAAGAAAGAAAGAAAGACACTTTGGTACAATGTGCTGATTTAGTTGCATATGGGCACAGTGATGCTGTCTCCATAAACCTTCCTCACGTCATAGTCAGTGGCTTTGCGTGTTGTGAGTAGGCAACAGCTTTCTGAGAAAGTGCAGTGTTGCTCATGGCAACATAGAATGCACATCACATTTTATATAAATGCAGTATGAAGCATACAACAGTGAGACAACAGACCTCCCCTAGATCCCAATCCTGTGAGCTTGGAGGTTCATGGAAACTTAGGGAAATGAAACTTTCTATACCTGTAATTCATGTCTACACACTGCATATGTCATATTCATTCATATCAATCTTTGAAGTTCTTTCTTCAAAATGGGGGCAAGGTTAAGTTCTATGTCTGATTCAGCTTCCTTTGACCGGCCTCTTCTAGCAATTAAGACCTCTTTATGCTATAAAGCTGGATTTCAACTGACTATAAATTGGTCTTAGCCTTTTCTCATTTTTCTAGAGTACCCACCTGTTGAAGGAGCTTGATAAGAGTCATTTCATTTTAATGCTCTTGTAATTCCTTTTTTCTTTTTTTTACAGATGCTTGGAATGCAGAAAGAGTTTCTTTTTCCCTTTTACAAGACTGAATTCCCATGAGCAGGAATCTTAACTAGTAGATCGCTGCCACACACACACCCAGGAAAGTGTTCTACCCACCGTCAGTGATAGGGTGACCTCACATCCAGATATCAAATGATCTCACCCAAACTCATCTTTCTAGAAACCTGCCTTCCCGGACAACAGTTGTGGATGGTGGGGCTCTCTGACAATCAGGATCTGCCGGGAGGATTTTATAGAGAGTGTCCTTTGAGGGTCCCTTGATAGGGATGGGGAGAAGAAATCAAAAGTTCATCTGTGGTGCACATTCAACATCAAAGGCCACAGGGAACACCGAAGCATGATGTCAGACAGACCTCAGATAGGAAACACTCACCCATGCTTCACAATTGCCCAGGACACAGGCTTTGACATAGCATGTCGTGTCCATTCATTAAGTGTCTGTTGATTTAATACACTGCTAAATTAAAAGAAATGAAAAATCATTCTTAAAAGAAGAAAAGGAAAGCATAGTATCAAGGGCATTTACAAGATGTCCATCAAACTTACAAAGTAATTTTCTTAGAGACTTAACCAGACCACTTTTCCCAGTCTGCACTACAGTTTAATATGTCCAGGAAGCTAAACTCTTCATAGTGTAAAGTGAGCATAAAGGATAAGCCCTATTTACAGAATTGATCCATGTAAAAGTGTCCCTTTTCCTCATCTGGAGGCTAAATCCAGAGGACTTGGGCCCTGTAGGATTGAGTGAGTCCCGAGGTACAAGGAGACTCTGTACAGAAAGCCCCTGAGGGATACTATCCACCATTAATCAACTTCCAGTGAGAGTGAAGTTTAGTTGAGAACCCCTAGAAATTGGTGACTTGTTTGTAGCAATAGCATTTTCCTGATGGTCTGAAGGTCACATGTATAATAAAAGGATTTAAGGACTAGAACAGAATCCATTAGGAAAAAGAAAAATAAAGCATATCTCTAAAACAAGAATGAGTTGACCAGTGACCACAGGAGTCATATGCCCACCCTGCACCAATTGGGAACAGGTAAGACTTGGATCTTTAGACGGGTCAGCTCAGTTCTCTCACCTGTAGGCCCTGGGGACACATTTTGTGCCCCTCCCCCATCCACTGGAGTCCCAGAGACTGGGCAGTAGCCCCCTTCCCCTGCCAATCCAAACCAACCATCTTCTGCTACACTAGTGACCTCTGGAACCATACGTCCCCTCCCGGACTGATTGAGGAGAAGATCAACCGGGCCCCACCTACACCAATTGGAAGAAGAGTGACCTGGAGTTCCACCTGTTTGGATTAAAGGAAGAAATGGGCAGACCACAGTGTAAGAGCACTTTAAACAACATAAAGGACAATATGGCACCACCAGAACCTAGTGATCCTACAACAGCAAGACCTGAACATCCCAAAGCAGATGATCCAGAAGAAAATTTCCTTAAAAACAACTTTATTAGGATGATAGGGGCCCTCAAAGAGGAAATACAATGTTCTTTTAAAGAAATGGAGGAAAATGACAAACAAAAACATTGGAGGAAATCAAGCAATCTCTTAAAGTCAAAAAACCCAAGGGGGAAAAAAACAATCAAACAGATGAAGGAAACAGTTCAAGACTTGAAAGTTGAAATAGAAGCAATAAAGAAAACACAAACTGAGGGAATTCAGGAAAAGGAAAATCTGAGTAAATGAACAGAAACTACAGAGACAAGCATAACCAACAGAATACAAGAAATGGAAGAGAGAATCTCAGGCGTTGAAGATAATATAGAGGAAATAGATTGGCTGGCCAAAGAAATTGTTAAATTCAGCAAATTTTTAACATAACACATTCAAGAAATCTGGAACACCATGAAAAGACCAAACCTAAGAATAATAGGGATAGAATAAAAAGAAGAATTTCAGCTCAAAGGTGCAGAAAATATATTCAACAAAATTACAGAAGAAAACTTTCCCAACCTAAAGAAAGACATGCCTATGAAGGTACAAGAAGTGTACAGAACACCAAATAGATTGGACCACCATAAGTCCCCTCACCACATAATAGTCAAGACACTAAACATACAGAATAAAGAAAGGATATTAAGAGCAGCAAAAGGAAAAGGTCAAGTAACATATAAAGGCAGACCTATCAGAATTACACCCAACTTCTTAATGGAAACTCTGAAAGCCAGAAGGTCCTGGACAGACGTTATACAGATCCTGAGAGACCACGGATGCCAGCCCAGACTACTATACCCAACAAAGCTTTCAATCACAGTAGATGGAGAAAACAAGATATTCCATGTAAAACCAGATTTAAACATTATATATTCACAAATCCAACCCTATAGAAAGTGCTAGAAGGAAAACTCCAACACAAGGAAGTTAGCTGTAACCACCAAAACACAGGTAATAGATAACCTCACACTAGCAAATCCCAAAGAAGGGAAAAACGCACATACACTACCACCAAAAAATAACAGGAATTAACCAAAAAAATGGAATAACCCCCTGTATCTTATTGGACTGCCATGGCTTAAAGTTAGGATTCAACAACACAAACTGCAGAAAGCCTACAAACTCATGGAAAGTGAATGATGTTCAAGTGAATCACCACTGTGTCAAGGAAGAAATAAAGAAAGAAATTAAAGACTTCCTAGAATTCAAATGAAAATGAATGCACAACATACCCAAACTTATGGGACACTATGAAAGCAGTGCAAAGAGGAAAGTTCGTAACACTAAATGCCCACATAAAGAAGTTGGAGAAATCCCAGACTAGTGACTTAGCAGCACACCTGAAAACTCTAGAACAAAAAGAAGCAAAGTCTCCCAGGAGGAGTAGACAACAGGAAATAATCAAACTGAGGGCTGAAATCAGTAAAATAGAAACAAAGAGAACAATACAAAGAATCAATGAACAAAGAATTGGTTCTTTAATAAAATCAACAGGATAAGCAAACCCTTATCCAAACTAACCAAAAAGCAGCGAGAGAACATCCAAATTAACAAAGTCAGAAACAAAAGGGGGACACTGCAACAGACACTGAGGAAATCCAGAGAATCATTAGGTCAAACTTTGAAAATTGAAAAATGTAAAAGAAATGGACAATTTTTTGGATAGGTACCACATACCAAAATTAAATCAAGATCAGATAAACAATTTAAATAGATATATAACCCCTAAGAAAATAGAATCAATCATCAAAAGTCTCCCAACCAAAAAAAGTCTAGAGCCAGATGGTTTCAGTGCAGAATTCTACCAGAATTTCAAAGAAGAACTAATACCAATACTCTTCAAATTATTTCACACAATAGAAACAGAAGGAACATTGCCAAATGCTTTTTATGAGGCTACAGTTACCCTGATACCCAAACCACACAAAGATGCAACTGGTAACGAGAATTACAGACCAATCTCCCTCAGGAACATGGATACTAAAATTCTCAATAAAATATTAGCAAACTGAATCCAAGAACACATCAAAAAAAAAAATCATCCAAGTAGGCTTCATCCCAGAGATGTAGGATTTTGTATACATTGACATATGAAAATCTGTCAATGTAATCCATATAAACAAACTGAAAGAAAAAAACCACATGATCGTCTCATTAGATGCTGAAAAGGCCTTTGACAAAATCCAACACCCCTTCATGATAAAGGTCTTGGAGAGATCAGGGATACAGGGAACATACCTAAACATAATAAAGGCAATTTATGTAAGCCAACAGCCGACATCAAACTAAATGGTGAGAAACTCAAAGCTATTCCACCAAAATCAGTGCCCAGGCCAGCGGGGTCTTCAACGGGGACCTAAAGGGAGGGCTAGCAAATGAGAGGGACAAGAGACACAAAGAATGAGAGCAAGACAGGACGTCTGATCAAGCTCCAAAATTTTATTTTTCT
The DNA here is from genome assembly GCA_902168405.1 of Peromyscus aztecus. NCBI lineage: Eukaryota > Metazoa > Chordata > Mammalia > Rodentia > Cricetidae > Peromyscus > Peromyscus aztecus. Next base: position 12,632 of record CABHPQ010145114.1, read on the forward strand.
CTCAAGGTATGTATAGGTAGGCAAAGGGGGTTGCAAGCAGGAAGGCACTTAGTAATGGGGGTTGCAAGCAGGAAGGGACTTAATTATGGGCTGTTCAGCCAGCAGGAAATGTTGCTCTGAAGGTTATCTATCTACCCTTGTCTAACTGCCTAATTGCTTAACTGCAGCTCATTCACTTGATATCTGAGAAGAGGTTCTTAAGAGCTCTTGAAGTATATGGAAGCCTATTGTCTATATATGAACTCAAGGCATTCCTAAAATTGAAAAGCAGTGAAAGAAATGGTGTATAACTTCTTATTTCATAACCATAAATCATAAGGACGTAAGCCTCGTGGGTAAGCTTCCATAGGGAGAGAATTTGTAATTGTTCGACAGACATGAGAAAAGGTGCCAGTATATCCTGTAGAGCTATTTGCCATTTTATAGACTCATAAGTTTCATAGTTTGATATAAATATAATATCATCTGTACAATAAATGTACCGTAAGACATATGTATATACATATACATACATATAGGTTGGAGGACTGTGAGGAAGCTATAATTGACAGTTAGTTCTGATAGTTAATCTGTATATATAATGAGGAACTTTGCTCAATGAATGAGTCCTAGATAAAAAGAACTCGCATTTCCTGCTCTGTATGTCAGCTTTGGCTTCCATCATGGCAGGGTGAGTAGGCAAGCTAAAAGTGAAATGCTGACAATCTTTATGTTGAGAAGGTATGGCAAAGAAGCAATCTTGTATATCTATTATGATTTTTTTTTATTTCGGGGGATGGCTGTGGGAGATGGCAAGTCAGGCTGTGAGATTTCCCTTGGCTTTAATAAATTTTATTTAATTTCTTAAGATCTTGTAACAGTCTATAAGCCTGATTTTCTTTAAACAACAAATATTGGGGTGACTCAAGGGCTGGTGGGAGGCTTTATATGCTCTATTTTTAAGTTTATCCTCCACCAGGCAGGTTACAGTTACAGTTCTCTCAGTATTCAAAACCATTGTTTGATCCAGATAGGAGCATTAGATTTTCCTGACCTTCTGACTACATTATTAGCTTGACCTAGGCCTGTAAGAGACGAAGGAGTAATAGTCATCTTAAGTACTTGGCCAATCTTCTTCTGAAATATAAGAAACATCCATGCTTATGTCTAGCAAGCCAATTATCTTCTTTCCCTGTATTTTAAGTGTTTAGTTGGTTTGGAATATTTAATTTCCTGAACCCAGAAAGCCATATCACTAGAATCCACACCAGCAGCTTCCTTAGGAACTGCCCTGTATGAATCTGAATTGTACAATGATCTTAATCTCTCCAGTAAAGTCAGAATCGCACATCCCTGGGGCAACCTTGTACAGCCAAGGAGCTACGGCCTATAATTAGCCCAGTGTCCCTTCTGAGGAGGTCCATAGACTCTTGTATTAAGGTATACATAAGTTTATTTTTAAAGCCTATATATCTATCTCAGACCTCAATATAAACTTTATCTATAGATCTAACTTAGGCATACATCCTCAATATCTTTAGGTTATTTATTGAGATTTATGTATCATTTATAACATATCTAGATGTTTATATGTTATATTTCTCTATCCCAATGACTTGTATTACATATGTAATAAATTATTTCTTAACGTTCTTAAACACTCTTTATATCTAATCCTTCATATCCTATAAAAACTTTACATCTAAAAGCATTTTGTACTTAATTCATCAGGAGATATAGGTGATTGATTACTGAGAGCAGCTAATGTGGTGAATTCCTTTAAACAAAGTGGCAGTCAAAGATTATTTTGAAATCTGTTTGGCAAGCTATCTTTTCTATGAGTTTGGATAGCAAGGCAAATTATCTTTCAGTTCTGGTAAATTGGGATATAATCTAAATGATCTCAATGCATAGTTTGGACAAAACCCTGGCAATAAGGGGTATGGCAGTTTTGTCCAAAGCTTAAACATTTTAAATGCTAGGGGGCTAAGTAATGAATTGATTATATGAAATTTAGCATACTTAGCATGTATATAAATATGATTTTGTATACATTAGAGAATTTGACCACAAAATGATCAAGCTTTAATTTGTATCCGAATACTTATCTCTAATAGCTTATAGCTTAAGTACAACTTATCCTTAACAGTTTACAGTTTACATTGGCCTATCAATCCATAAATTTTATTTCTTAATTATCTTTAACTAAAGTAAACTTATTTAACAATTTATAAGTTAGTTGTCTTTGTAAACTTAGAACTTAGGTTTTATACCTGTCAGGTTTAGCCTAAAAAATATTAAGTTTGTACTGAAGTTATTTTAATATAGAAATAGGAACTCATATTCAAAAATATAGTATATAAGGAGAGTAACAATTTAGTAGATCCTTTAAGGTGTATCATAAAATGAGATGAGCACAGTAAAAAACTAAAACAGAGGAGGATTTTTTTTTTGTAGCAGCTGTAGCCCATTTGTCCAGTCTGTATCAAGCCAGATCGCCATCAGGAATGGCAAGGTGAGGAGAAGGGTGGGTGTGAGCTGAAATGCAGATAGCAGATAGTTAGGTTCAGAGAGAAGAGGAAGTTTAGGATTCCAACCCCCAAACGTCTTCGGAGGTCTGATGAATCCATACAGGTTGTAGTAGGGCGTCCCCTAACCAGGACCTGCTTTTTAATGGGTTAACTGAAGTTCTTGTACTTGGCCAAGATTTTTGTAAATTACCAAGAACTTAAAAGTCAACCCAAAAAGAGGAAAGAGAGAGAAAAGGATACTTTTTTAGGAGAGCTGGGAGTTGCCTTTAGTTTTTAAATCGGCACTGGCTATGAGGCTTGTATTGATTTAAATGAAGGCTTCTGGTGCAGGGCTCCTAGTTAGCTGCAGGGCAAGTTTAGGACTCAAGTTAGCCCTTAGATTCCAACAGTTTTAGCAGAAAGGGCTGTTTGTAGCAGGACACTGCTGCCACTGAGAACATAGTGAACTTCATTAGCTCTAGTTTACACTCTCAGGAGGTCTTGTAGTGTGATAATATTGTGTTATCTCCTTGTAAGACCCTGAACGAAGTAACGGCAGGTTTCTCCCTAAAGGGAGGGGTTAGAATCTCTGCCGCTTATCATAGTCTGATGGTAAATCAATTTTATAAGGTTGGCCACTTTTAGGGGTCTCCTAAATCTTTCCTTACTTTTTTTAAATAAACCTTTGGGATATCATTTATCAAATTCCAAGAAGAAAAGGCCTGAACAGGCACCTTCTCAGGGCCAAAAGTTTGACAATAATCTCTTAAACAATCTCCTATTCGTTTCCATCTTTTTTCATCTATAGTTCCCTCTTGAGGAAACCAAGGACAAATGTCCCCAATATAGTAAAAAAAAATAATTTAAGATCCTTTTTCTTTACCCTAGTTCCTTGTGTCTTGAGAGATTCTTTCAAACCTGAAATAAACAGGTCCTATTTACTAAATGCTTGTCCCATGGTGACTCACTCACCTTGAGTCAACACCAAATGTGTCTCCTCGGATCTGTCTCATGGGACGGTTGATCCCACGGCGATCTCCTCTCCAGACCTTCAATCATGACCAAATATGCCGTGGTGGTCCAATGTCACGGATCTGTCTCGCAGGCAGTCCCACAGCGATCTCTTCTCCAGACCTTAACTCATGAACAATGCGCCGCAGCGGTCCAATGTCAGCCGGCTTGCCTGGGTGCGACGTTAGCTGAGCCCTTCGCAGCTTCAGCCCCACCATTGGGCACCAGGTTTCCCCGGCCAGCGGGGTCTTCAACGGAGACCTAAAGGAAGGGCCAGCAAATGAGAGGGACAAGAGACACAAAGAATGAGAGCAAGACAGGACGTCTGATCAAGCTCCAAAATTTTATTTTTCTCTCAAGGTATGTATAGGTAGGCAAAGGGGGTTGCAAGCAGGAAGGGACTTAGTAATGGGGGTTGCAAGCAGGAAGGGACTTAATTATGGGCTGTTCAGCCAGCAGGAAATGTTGCTCTGAAGGTTATCTATCTACCCTTGTCTAACTGCCTAATTGCTTAACTGCAGCTCATTCACTTGATATCTGAGAAGAGGTTCTGGTATCTGTGAGAAGAGGTTCTGGTGCCATGGAGACTTAAGCAAGGCCTAGATCTAAGAAAAGAGGAGAGAAACCTAAATATGGCAGCATGTGTGTCAAGGGTCACTTAGGCTTATGGCTCCCATCAAATCAGGAACAAGTCAAGGATGTCCACTCTCTCCATACCTATTCAATATATAGTACTCAAAGTTCTAGCTAGAGCAGTAAGACAACAAAAGGAAATCAAGGGGACATAAATTGGAAAGGAAGAAGTCAAACTTTTACTATTAGCAGATGATATGATAGTATACATAAATGACCCCAAAAATCCTACCAAGGAACTCCTACAGCTGATAAACACCTTCAGTAATGTGGCAGAATACAAAATTAACTCAAAATCAGTAGTCCTCCTATATACAAATGATAAATGGGCTGAGAAAGAAATTAGAGAAACATCACCCTTTACAATAGCCATAAATAATATGAAATATCTACAGGTAACTCTAACTAAACAAGTGAAAGACCTGTATGACAAGAACTTTAAGTCTCTGAAGAAAGAAATTGAAGAAGATATCAGAAAATGGAAAGATCTCCAATGTTCTTGGGTAGGTAGGATCAACATAGTAAAAATGGCAGTCTTACCAAAAGCAATCTACAGATTCATTGCAATCCCCATCAAAATCCCAATGCAATACTTCACAGACCTTGAAAGAACAATACTCAACTTCATATGGAAAAACAAAAAAAACCACAATAGCCAAAATAGTCCTATACAACAAATCAACTTCTGGACTACTCTACTACAGTACTCTACTACTCTACTCTACTACAGAGCTATAATAATAAAAACAGCTTGGTATTGGCATAAAAACAAACACATTGATCAATAGAGTCAAATTGAAGACCCTAACATTAATCCACACACCTATGAACACCTGATTTTTGACAAAGAAGCCAAAATTATACATAATTATACATATTTTATAGAATTATACATATAATTATACAAAATTATATATAAGGTAAAAAAGAAAGGCTCTTCAACAAATGGTGCTGGCATAACTGGATATCTACATGTAGAAGAATGTAAATAGATACATATCTGTCACCATGCACAAAACTCAAGTCTAAACAGATCAGAGACCTCGACATAAATCCAGTTATACTGAACCTCATAGAAGAGAAAGTAGGAAGTAGCCTTGAGCACACTGGCACAGGAGACCACTTCCTAAATATAACACTAGTAGCACAGACACTGAGAGCAATAATTAATAAATGGGACCTCCTGAAACTGAGAAGCTTCTGTAAGGTGAAGGACACTGTCAATAAGACAAAAAGGCAGCCTACAGAATGGGAAAAGATATTCACCAACCCCACATCTGAAAGAGGGCTGATCTCCAAAATATATAAAGAACTCAAGAAACTAGACATCAAAATACTGAACAATCCAATTGAAAAATGGGCTACAGAGCTTAACAGATAATTCTCAACAGAAGAATCTCAAATGGCTGAAAAACATTTAAGGAAATGTTCAACATCCTTAGCCATCAGGGAAATGCAAATCAAAATGACTCTGAGATACCATCTTACACCTGTCAGAATGACTAAGATCAAAAACTCTGATGGCAGCTTATGTTGGAGAGGATGTGGAGAAAGGGGAACACTCCTCCACTGCTGGTGGGAATGCAAACTTGTACAGCCACTTTGGAAATCAGTATGACAGTTTCTCAGAAAATTAGAAATCAACCTACCTCAAGACCCAGCAATACCACTCCTGGGCATATACCCAAAAAGATGCTCAACCACACTGTTATACCCATGTTGTGAGTTCCCCCCAACAAGAACACCAAGGAGCCAACTTCTGGTACAAAAACAATAGGTTTCTTTATTCAAGCCTGGGCAGGGACTTTGTCCAACATCTCTTTACAGCAAGTGAGGGAGGAAGCCCTGAGCATTCATTACAAGTGGTTTATATAGGAAAGGTTTACATGCAGTAGGTTACATATCTCAGGATTGGATGAGGGGGTTAGGGGTGAGGTAGTTCTTTGAAGTGACTGGCTGAACTATAAGTGTGACATTACTAATGGCTGACAGAATGCAGGGTATCTACAGAGACATAAATTTTTTTACTCCCTATATTCTGTTTTGCTGAGTCCAGGATATATACATTCAGATTTATTGTTCCAGTCTTCTTTTCACGTGAGTTCAAACTCTGGTCAGCTTTAAAGTGCTGGTCCTTCTGGGTTCATTTATAAATCAGCATATACCTTTAGATGAGGGGTGAAATGTTCAAGAGGGCTACAGATTTTTCCCCTTCACACACCACAAAGACATTTGCTCAACTATGTTCAAAGCAGCATTATTCATAATAGCCAGAACCTGGAAGCAACCTAGATGCCCTTCAACAGAAGAATGGATAAAAAAAAAGTGGTACATTTACATAATGGAGTATTATGCAATGGTAAAAAACAATGTCATCATGAAATTTGTAGGCAAATGAATGGAACTAGAAAAAAATCATCCTGAGTGAGGTAACACAGACCTAGAAAGACAAACATGTTATGTACTCACTCATAAGTGAATATTAGACGCAAAGCAAAGGATAACCAGGCTACAATCCACAACCCCAGAGAAGCTAGGTAAAGAGGAGGACACTAAGAGAGACACACATGGATCACCCTGGGAAGGGGAGAGGGTTAAGATCTCCTGGGTAAACTTGGAATAGGGAATAGAGGGGAGAGGATAGGAGGTGGGAACATGAGGGCTCGAGATGGCCAAGTTGGGGAAGAGATGGGGAGGCAGAGCAATGAAAAAGATATCTTGACAGAGTGTACCATTAAGGGGATGGGGAGAAATCTGCAGCTAGGGAAATCCCCAGGAACTCACAAGACTATCCCCAGCTAAGACTCATAGAAATGGTGGAGAGGGTGCTTGAACTAGCCTTCCCCTGCACTCAGATTGATGTCTACTCTAATTGTCATCATAGAACCTACATCTAGTGACTGATGGAAGCAGATGCAGAGACCCACAGCCACGCACTTGGCCAAGATTCTGGAGTTCAGTTGAAGAAATGGAAGAAGGATTATAAGAGCAAGCGGGGTCAGAATCATAATGGGAAAAACCACAGAGACAGCTGACCCAAGCTAGTGGGAGCTCATGGACTCTGGACTGACAGCTTGGGAGCCTGCATAGGACCACACTAGGCCCTCTGAATGTGGGTGAAAGTTGCATGGCTTAATGTGTTTGTGGGTCCCCTGGCAATGGGACCAGGACTTATTCTGGGTACACAAACTGGCTTTTTAGAGCCCTTAACCCTCTTGAGGAGGGGATGGGGGTGAGATGGTGATAGGTGGGGGGAGTGAGAGAAGGGGACAGAGGGGGAACAGGAAAGAAAGATTTTTTTAAATAAAAATATTATAAAAAAGAATGAGTCATATTTAAGTTAGTTAGTCAGGGGAAGAGTTTTTACGTAAAATGAATCCATTGAAATTGATTGAGGTGAATGAAGGTGCCTATTGGAATGCTTAGGCAGAGACAATAGTGAGCAATTTGACACAATTCATTTTTAGAGGGACTTTTTCCCAAGATAAGGACGGAGTGACAACGAGGACTCTAGTGCTGAAGTCCTGCGTAAACTCTACTGCATACTTTTCATTAAAAGTGTCTGGGTCATCATCACTTTAAAGTGTGTTGCCTACTCAGTGTATTCCAGATTCTCCTACATCGTGCAGAATTCTTTATAAAACCTGTCTCTACTAATTTTCTATGCATATGAGTGTGCATGTGCTTCCCGTTACCTGAGTGAAGGCAAAGAATGTGTTCATATCAGTAGTAAATTATAAGTTGAAGTAGATGTAGAAACACAATGTTACAGTTTAATCATGCCTTCTTTCAACTTCAATGCCCAATCCATTATTTAAAAAGATATTTTGAATTAATTATTTACTAGTTTTTGTACAAACTATCTAATTTTTAAAAATGGGAATCTGTGAATTGCCTCACAATACTCACAATTGTGAAAATCTAATTTAGTCAAAGTAGCAAGCCTTATGGGTGAAAAATACCATCACATTTCTTATTACAAATGCCTGTCTACAGATGCCAACTTCTACTAGTAGAAGTAAGCCACAGAAGAAAAGGCTCAAAGCCCTGAAGGCCCTTTTGCTACAGAGCCCATGGAAGTCGATCCTCCTCTCCTGTCTCATTTCTGCCAACTGCTTCTCAGAGGGTCTGCATTTTGTGGCTGTCACAAAATGTCAAAGGGGTCTTCTAGTCTATCAGCCAAGTAAGGGCAGTTTGACTTCTCTCTATATCTTTACTCTGAAGCTCCACATTGAGTTTTACAGCAACATACTTCTCATTGTTTATCTCAAAGTCTTGAGATTCTTGGGTTAATAAAGGGACCAGATTGCTGAGGAAATGGAAGGAAGAAAAGAAAAACCAGATCCTCGGGAACTGTGCTTAACAAAAGAGGTATGGCATTAGGAAGGAAAGACTATTTATTGCCTTTTTCATATTCAAATCTTTAATTAGTTCTGAATTTAGTTCTGACTACAGCCCAGATTTCCTCTCTTGTATGTATTTGACATAAAAATTAAAATTGTTCATAAGTATTGTTTTGAAATTTAAAGTAGAAATACATATAAGTCTCTGGATGCCAGTTAATTATTAACCCATTGGTAAATCAGTTATCAAGATAGAATATGGTATTTGTTAAGGTTCTGAATCAGTGCTTAAGTGCTCATGTAGTGTGCACAAGGCCCTAAATCAAGCAAGAGCATCAGCAAGAAATACATACATACATACATAATTTATAGAAGAAAAAGATGTGTGGTTTTAAAAGCATCACATTGTAACTTGTCCCAAACCTGATGTACCACACAGAAGTAAATGCTGAAGGCAGGTTAAGTACAGTACAGGATACTTACAGAGTTCATCACACTGTTGTGTGGAGATGGATGTGTGAGCTTTCTTGACCTTGCTGCTCTGACTGTGTGGGCAGAACGTCTTTCTTCACCCTCACCATTACAAAGATGGACTTCACAGATGAAAAAAGATTTTCCTTAATCTAAGTCAAGCTAATGACTGTCCTCTTCTCTCAAGGCTTTGCTAATTTTAGTCATCCCTCACAAACCAATCAGAGGTAACAGAAAACACTAAGGTTAGAGTGTCTTTGGTTACGTTTTTATATATTTATTTCTGTAGCCGTAAGTTTCTCTGGTCCTGCCCAGCCATGAAGTCCCACAGCCACTTATAAAATAATCATTAAGAGGCTTAATATTAATTGCAAATTATATGGCCTATGAGTCAGGCTTCTTGCTAGCTAGCTCTTATAACTTAACTCAACCCATTTCTATTGATTTATATGTTACCACATGGCTGGTCTGCCAACATCTTGTTGTTAATTCAGTGGTGGGCTGGCCTCTCCTCTGACTCCACCCTTCTTTGTCTTTTCTTCAATTTGAATGTACCATCTAACTTTATCCTGCCTTGCCATAGGCCAATGCAGCTTTATTTATCAACCAATCAGAGCAACACATACAGCATATAGAAAGACAGCACATCCCACAGCACTTCCTCTTTTCTGTCTAATCAAAAAGAAAGATTTTAACTTTAACATGGTAAAATTACATATAAAAAAACAGCTATCAAGCAAGAATTACAGTTACAATATCTAGTCTATATCTGGCAAAATTAAAAAATATTCTACCATCCATCCTATCTTTGTAAGTCTAAAGTTTTATGTCTAATTTATCACAACTAAGGAAAGCTATAATTATAACTATATAGTCTTCAACTCCATCAAAGATCCCAGAAGGTTATTACCTAAGTAAATAGGAAGTGAATTACAAGCAACTTCCTAGAAGTTGCTAGAAAATACAGAGAAATCTGGCTGCTTGGATAGTCCCAAGTTCCTCTGCAATGTTGAGACATCCATCTTCAGCCTACAGGCCTAGAGTCTCTCACTTTTCCCTGTATCCTGTAGAATGTCTGGCAGTCTCCTCTGTGAAGCAGGAACCCGCAGGATCATTTTGCCTTGTTTTGGCAAAATTCAGTGGTCATTTTCCCATGGGTCCTGCATGTCCAGTTTATACAACACACTGTCAAGCAGTCCAGGCAAGAGCAGTTTCTTGCCCAAATGGCTAACTTTTGCCATAAAGAAAGCAAACTCTATATGGAGTTTCTTCAATGCCCATCATCTTCTCTGAAGTAGACTGGTGCTGCCTCAATGTTCAGAAAAGTTCTTAAAACATTTTAAATGCCATATTCTGTAGATTTTTGAAGTGTTTGAAGATTATCTACCTAATTGAATTATATCTATGTATACCTAGAAAACTTAACTAACATGACTAGAAGTTTGATTATCATAGATGACTAATAATCTGTATTTCTTAATTATACATTACAATTTTAAATGAGTTGCATAAATATAATACCTTAAAAAAGAGTAGAAATATATATAGTATAACAAAATTAACTTTAAATTTGTATCAATAAACTAAAATCCATAGCAATGTAAAACATTTCAAACAAGTTGTTGCTCTTTAAAAGTAGATTCAATAATCTACCATTTTATCCTATCATACCTATAATATTTCTGTGTGTGTGTGTGTGTATGTGTGTGTGTGTGTGTGTGTGTGTGTGTGTGTGTGTCTATGTGTGTATCATGGAGCATGAGTAGAGGTCACAGGGCAGTTTGCATGAGTCAGTTCTCTTTACCCACCAAGTGGCTCCCAAGGACTGAACTTAAGTTGCAAGCTTGGTAGCAGGCACTTTACCTGATGAGCCATCTTGCCATTTCTAGAACATGTTGTGCACCATTTAAATGACGGGCTATTTTTCCTGGTCACTTGATCACACTGATATTCTCATCCAGGTGAATGCCCCTCTACGTAAATAGGACATTGTGCAGTTAAACACACAGGCTGTCTGAGGGATGAGGTTAGCACCAAATCATTCTTCTTCCTTTGCTTTGGCAATGATTCATTTTTATTTCAAAATTTAATAGTAGAAGAAAACAGATGCCTAGTGAGATTGTACTTGGTACAGGAAAGAATAAGTTAATATATGATGCTAGGATGGTACACATAGCCGAGTTCAACAGGAAATGGGAATCTGTTCTAGCCCCAGATGCTTTCTGTTTCCAGTGTGCCCTATCACGGAGTTCTCTGCCAACACTTCCATCTCCAGGCCTGCCTGGGGATCATGGTAGCCAAAGCAAAAAAAAAAAAAATAATGTGTTAATTTTCAAGTGAGGCCAGTCAGAAAGCAGAAATGAAGGGATTATGGTGTGTGCATCCCACCAGAGTGACAGGGTATCTGTCACTGAGTAAAAGTTCCACTTGAAACTTCGAGAATGAACAAGTGAAAGCAGGGTCCTGCCATGCAAAAATCCTGGATGGTGTGGGATGAAGATGGAGCTGCAACCAAAAGTAGAGAGGGGGACCTTCAAGGAGAAGTAAAGGAGGCAAGAGAAAAATTACTCAGAGTCAACACATGCTTGTACTAAGCAAAACATGTGCTGACAGTTTTGCTAGATGCCAGATAGGTGGGAGAGAAAAACAAGAATGCCAAAAGAATACAGAACACTGCTCATGATAATTACATGCTACAATCAGAAGGAAACCGTGGCTTCTTAATGTCTTGGAAGGAGGATAATCTTGAGAGTATAAAACCTAGGTGAGTTTTACAAGGTTGAGTGTATAAAAACCTAAGAGTGTAAACTGATATTCAGTTTACACTGAATTGTTTGTAACATATTGTTGCCGTATCTGCCAGGGTTTAATTTTCCTTCCTCTTATTTTTCCAATATCTCATCTCCATGGGCGCTTTCTTTTACATATTTTCAAGTGTCTCTCTTCTTGCAAGAACAATAACATCAAACCTTCCAGTTATTAGTATCTTCTCTCCTCAAAAACCCCTGGTGACCCATTGATCCTCCTTCCTTCCCTGTGGATTGGATGTTAGGTGCCCATTGGGTACTTGGCTCTGTCTTCTGTTCTGATTATCTAGAACAAGACCTTTGCGTAAGTGTCTTTCCTGCTGTGGAAGAACCCAGAGCAACAAACAAGGGTGTAAAGTTAGATATTTGCAAGGGAGACACAGAGAGTGGAGGGCACGTTTCCATGCATTCTCACCTTGCTTTCTCGCTCTCCACCTGGTGGCGTTCAAGCCAGGTCACCTTATTTGATGTAGTCAGCATTACCAAAATCACAAAGCATCTGTAAGCACCAAATCTAGTGAAAAATTCAGCCTTTATTTTAAATGGTTTCTTTGCTTCATTTGACATGATTACCTCCTAAACACCTGTAATTTAAACCGCTGGCATAAGTTCAGAAAGCACACTATTTAGAGACTTTCTTTGAAATATGTATATGTACACACACGTATCTAAATAGCTGCTCTACATGTGTGATGTACAGTTGAGGAGGACCATACTTTGTTTGCTCTGTGTTTGGATAAAAGTTCTTGCTTTATCTTAAGATGGGTAAATTCACATAGAAACAAACACATTTGGAATCCGAAGAGTAAACTGACCCCTAGCACTCAGAGACAGTGGAGAGACCCACTGTTAACCGCTTCCTGGTTCTATTGGTCCCCTCCTTCCTCTTCCCACTTCCTCTTCCTCCTCTTTCTCCTTGCCCTCCTCTTCTTCCTCCTCCTCCTTATTCTTGCAGCCCAGACCTCAATAGCACAGGGCTCTGTGACTATGATGACATTTGTAACAGCATAAGTATGGAGAGTATCTCAGTCTGTCCAGGCCACTATTATAATAAAGTACTCTAGACAGAGGTGTATGTAAACCACAGAAATTCATTTGTCGTGGTTATGGAAGCAAGTACAAGATCAAGACAGTGGAATTTCATGTTGAGGGTCTGTGTTCATAGATGGTACCACCAAGCTTTTTATGCACGGGCAGGAGGAATGAGATCTCCTGGGTCTCTTACAAGGACAGTCAACCCACTCACAAAACTCTGTCCCCACAAGTTCAACCTCATGTTGACATCATGTTAACGAGGACATTTCAGCAGATGGATTTGTGGGGTACACAGGATTTCTGTCCATGGCAATTTGCTACAAATGCTAAATAACCATATGCATGATGAGCTGTTTTATTGCAATATGGAAACAAATATTTGTAAATCTACTCAATGCAAGGATATAAGAGTATAGCTGAAGAGGAGGTTTACATTTTCCCTTCTGGGCATTCCCTATCAACTCAAAATGAATCCTTCTACTTCTCTTTTAGGAAGACATGGACTGGGATCATTGTCAATTTCATTATTATTAGCAGATTATTATCTAGAGTGAGCACTGTTTGGGTCATTATAGCAAAATACCTCTAAGCAGATGATTTTCCCCACAGTTCTTGTGTCTCTCACAGTTTTTAGAGGTTACAAGTTCAGGGTCATGGTCCTAGGGCTGGGTTATTAGGAGACTTTGCTTCCTGGATTGCAGATAGCAACCTTCTCTCTCTCTCTCTCTCTCTCTCTCTCTCTCTCTCCTCTCTCTCTCTCTCTCTCTCTCTCTCTCTCTCTCTCTCTCTTTATCTTTGTATGAGAGAGAGACATAATACCAATTTCAACCTCTCAATGATATGCTCCTATAGCATCTTAACAGATATTAACTAATCTACTTTGGCAATAAGTAAAGCCTGGCTTAACACATTTAAATAACTAGCCATATAATAAGGAAAAGAAAGGCTGTAAATGATGTTATAACCCCCATCAAGATGTTAGTTTCAGATTGGCTATGAATCATGCCACTAGTTCACAAGATCATGTGGAAGGGAATAAAAAGGATGAAATAACAATGAAAATTAATTTTCAAGAAAGGCAGAAGACAGAGAAACTACCTACAAAGTTTACACAAATGCTGTTAAAAACGAAACTGGTAGCAAAGCCTTGCGGAAAACCTGGTGTGTTAGGAGTCCGCAGAAAATGACAGAATCACAGAATGACCTCAAGTCACAAGACACATAAGAATACCTATGAGAAGACCCAACCCTAAATGACAGTCCTAGTGTGCTCATCTGTTGCTGTCGTACACACTGACCCAAGAGCTGGTACATCTAAGGGTTGTACTCCATCACTGAGCTTCACCAAGGCAGGGACTGAATCAGAAACCACAGACCAATGCTGCTCACTGACTTGTGCCAGGCTCGTGCTCACCTACGCTTCTTACACAGGCCAGGTTCACCTGCGCAAGGATGGCACCTCCTAGAGTGGGCCGGGCCCTCCTACCACGACTAGAAACAAGGGAATGTCCAATAGGCACTGTTAGGAGAGCTCAAACATGAATGTGTATTTCCCAGTCTCATACACATCAAAGGACTAAAAATTATATTAGCAGATGTTTCTTTAATAATATTTCTCCTATGACAAGTTTGTACATGTGTACAATGTACTTGATCATATCCATACTCATCCCACCTTTCCTCTCAAACCCCCCTTACTCTCCCTGGTTACCTCCAACAAACTCCCCTCCTCCCTTCATGGTCTTTTCTTTGGTTTTATATGCAGTGAGTTCAGTTGGTGCTGCCCAAAAGTATGTGAGTGTGAGGCCACCCACAGGATCATGAGCAACCTATAAATGGCCAGACACCCACCCCACATGACTGACCTTTACCCGCCAGCTGCCAACTGCTAACAGCCCCTAGCTAGGACTGAGTCTTAGGAGGCCCTCCCCATTCCATGCTGGAAATCTGTCACTTAGTCTCAGCATTGTAAGCAGATAATTTTTTAAAAGACAATAAACAATGTGATCAGACCCAGAGATATGTGGAAGAAGATACCCAGAAAACAAATACAGGGAATGAAAACCCAGAACCCACTCAGATCTCATCACACACTTCTTATATTTTTTGGAATTACAAATATTCACCAACTGTTTTTCAGGTTACATCGTAATTAGAATTCTAGCACCCTAAGGAGAATGAGAAATGGCACAGCCACTGTGGGAGGTGAGTTGACAGTTCTGTGTACACCTATTATGTTGGTCCTTGGGTCTGCTATCACAAAACACTGTGCACTCACTGTGTAGCTGAGATGCAACAGGAATTTATACACTAATCAGGGTATCATCAAAGTGGCAGACCCAGTTTCTGGTAATAATCTCTCTGGTTCACAGACGGTACTTCTCACTGTGTTTCTAGCAAAACTTATAAATCATAGAACTGTTTATCAGCATATGCAAATGCACCATGGTATGTCATCCTAGAAGAGTTCTCAGGACTAACAAGGTCATGAAATACAAGAGAAGAGAAGCCATCATAGCCCAGAGGAGCCTGGGAAGCCGTTAAAACAATGAAACAAGGTGTCCTGGTGGGATCTTGGGAAAGAAAATGGAGATTACAGGAAAATTGCATACGCCCTAGGCACTAGTCAGCAGTTCACTAACGGCCACATGCATTCTGTATTAGAGGCTGCACACTCTTTATTCTCTGCTAGATGTTCAATAAATATACAATTATTCCAAAAAGTAAGGCCTATTAATAAAAGTCTTAAAAGCACTTAAATCTAAGACAGAGAATAATTTAACACAACAGTAAACAGGCAGAGCTCTTTAGAAGCCCTAACACACAATGACAGAGGCAGATCGCTGGTTAGCGAGGTGGGCAGTGACACCCCGAGGCAGAGGTGAGAAATGATGAAGGGATTTTAAAGAGCATGAGTGCACTTTTGAGGCAGAAGTTCTGCATCTCACTTAGTCTGTAGTCAAGGCTCCCCATACACATTATACATACATACCTACATATGTACATACATACCTACATACACACACATGCATACATACATATTACATACATATGCATGTATAGGGCCCACCTGCCAGCCTCATTTCTTTCCTTCCCACACTTACTCCCTAATGCCCCCTGCAGTTCCCACACTCCATTTTACCACTTGATGCCTTAAGGACATACAATACCTGCTTCCTTGAATTCTCTTCTACCTCCCTAATTCTCTCACATCTGAATTAGTCAGTGATAACTCATTGCTGGAATAGTCAACGCCCAAGCCCAGTGGTTCAGTGCAACAGAGATTTACTTCTCATATGTAGTACCTCCCTGGTGATTCAGGCCTTCAGGCTCCGTGCCTCTAGCAGCCCCACCTGCCCTGGAGTTTTGGAGTATTGCACGTATCTTCTAGACCTGGGTGAGAATAACTGCAAGGCATCAGCATAACTAGGACCTGGACACACTCAAGGGAATTTTCCAAATGACTAGCTCAGTTTTGAATAGGTCATATTTAAGACAGTGTCAAGATGTCCACCAATCTTGGGTTGAGCATGTAAATTATTATGTATGTGTATTATGACTGTGTATGAAATATATCACATAAGTCACTCCCCTCCACAGTGTTCTCATGAATTTAATAGTGATTTATTTTTAAAGCTCAATGAAAATTATTCTAAGAGTAGAAACATTGAGAGGAGAAAATACTGTTTAACCTCCCCACTGGAGATCTTCAGATTTGATGCAGGATATTTAGTTAGGGCTGAAGGGAACCTTATGAAAATACAGAGGTGCAATAGGACAAGCCAGTCATGACACTCAACATCCAAACTCCCCACACAGGTAGAGATGTGTTACCAACTGCCTTCAGCTCCTCAACTGCTAAGTCACATTGGTGGCCCTCAAAAAGAGTGTGACCCACTTGTCACAAAAATAATTTGAATGTGTTTCCTAATTTAGGAGCAGGTTAGACAGGCAGCCAGGAATATACACACATACACACAAGAGAGCACTCGCTGCTCTTTCAGAGGGTTCTTGTTTGGCTCTCAGCACCCACATCAGACCCCTCCAACCACCTGTAACTCTGCCTCTGAGAGCCCCCACCCTCTCTCCTGGCTTCTGAGCACAATGTGGCGTACACTCACAGAGACATATACAAGTAATGAAAGATAAAATATTTGGGACCATCTCCTATACGTTTATTTTAAAAGATAAATAGAATCTTTACAAATTTCAAGTCCTGAAATCCTTACAATTTTACTTTTGATAGGATATTTTTTTCTACCCATTGAGCCTAGCATACTTTATTGATAGCATAAAATCTGATATGCTTAGGAGGTTTCTTCCCAGAACACTTGATATTCCCAGTGGAACTCAGACTAGTGGGTGACAGGAAAGCGAACTCCAGCGTTTGGGATCTAGCTGGCGATTGGCTAGGGAGGGGCTTTGGGCGGGCCTTCCTAGAGCGCGAGGCTTGCTAGAAAGCTATGGAGCTAGTCTAGACTGTCACTATCAGTTTGGCTTCATAGTATTTGCGAAAGTGAGGATTCTGCAAGCCCAAAGAGAACTTGCTTCCCTCGGGCTTAAGAAACCTGAAATCAGAGCCTGCTGGGACTGGAGAGAACCCAGGGAGCGTTAGAAGCTGCCGCTGCAGGAAAATGACTTGGAATGGGCTGCAGCCAGCCCCAGGGTTTTAGCTAGGACTGTGATGCAGACTTCCTAGATGCCCGGGTTTCTACCAAGGGAACAGGTCCGCGGGTAGCAGGAGCCCTTTTCACAGCACCGGCCACTCCAGCGAGGGACGCGTGAGCACCCGGACAAACACAGAAAAGTCTTTTGACGAACTCCTCCAGTTACTCTAGCTACTTCTTCCTACCCTCACCCACCGCCGGGACAGCGGGACTGCCACCCGACTGCCACCCATCCTCTGAGTCTGGGTGGAGGGTAAGGACGGGAGCTGACCAGCACCGCCCCTCCCGACCTGGAGGTGGAGATCCCACGGGTCCTGCGATTCAACGCCCATTTCCACCTCCTTCTGCCCCTATATCACCAGCACCCCCTCCTCCTTCCTTTTTCCCTCCTCCCTGGAGACAGGGGAGGAGAAAAGGGGAGCTCGGGTCGTCATGACTGAGCTGCAGGCAAAGGATCCGCGGGCACCCCACGCGTCTGGAGCCGCGCCCTCCCCCACCCACGTCGGGTCCCCCTTGCTTGGACGCTTGGACCCCTGTCCCTTCCAGAGGAGCCAGCAGTCGGACGCATCGTCTGTAGGCTCGCCTATATCCATTTCCCTGGAAGACAGACTGCTCTTCCCTCGGTCCTGCCAGGGTCCGGAGCTCCCAGGAGAAACGGCACAGAACCAGCAGTCGCTGTCGGACGTGGAGGGAGCCTTCTCTGGAGCTGAAGCCACTCGTGGGGCAGGAGGCAGCAATCCCAGAGCCCCAGAGAAGGACAGCAGACTCTTAGACAGTGTCTTAGACACACTGCTGGCTCCCTCGGGGACCGAGCAGAGCCACGGCAACCCTCCAGCCTGCGAGGCCATCACATCTTGGTGTCTTTTCGGATCAGAGCTTCCAGAAGACCCCCGCAGTGTCCCTTCTACCAAGTTGTTGTCCCCGCTCATGAGCCGGGTAGAGAGCAAGGCTGGCGACAGCTCCGGGACAGGAGCGGGGCAGAAGGTGCTGCCTAAGGGGCTGTCACCACCCCGGCAGCTGCTGCTCCCGACCTCAGGGAGTGCCCATTGGCCCGGGGCAGGGGTGAAGCCGTCTCCGCAGCCTTCTGTGGTGGAGGTGGAGGAGAACGGTGGCCTAGAGACTGAGGGCTCCGCGGGTCCGCTTCTGAAGAGCAAACCTCGAGCACTGGAAGGCACGAGCAGCGGAGGAGGAGTTGCAGCCAGCGCGCCCGCGGCGGCCCCAGGAGGCGTCACCCTGGTTCCCAAGGAAGATTCCCGATTTTCTGCTCCCAGGATCTCCTTGGAGCAAGACGCTCCCATGGCGCCCGGGCGTTCCCCACTGGCCACCACAGTGGTGGATTTCATCCATGTGCCCATCCTGCCTCTCAACCACGCTCTCCTGGCCGCCCGCACCCGGCAGCTGCTGGAGGGGGACAGCTACGACGGCGGGGCCTCAGCCCAGGGCTCGTTTGCCCCGCCTCGAGGCTCGCCATCCCCGCCGGTGCCCTGCGGCGACTTCCCAGACTGCACCTACCCGCAGGACGGCGACCCCAAAGAGGACGCGTTCCCTCTCTACGGCGATTTCCAGCCGCCAGGCTTGAAGATCAAGGAGGAAGAGGAAGGCGCCGAGGCAGCTGAGCGCTCGCCGCGCCCTTACCTGGTGGCCGGAGCCAGTGCAGCCACCTTTCCAGATTTCCCGCTGGCGCCTGCGCCGCCGCGAGCTCCCTCCTCCAGGCCCGGAGAGGCGGCGGTGGCCGGCGGCCCCGGCAGCTCAGCAGTGTCGCCCGCGTCCTCTTCGGGGTCCGCGCTGGAGTGCATCCTGTACAAAGCGGAGGGCGCGCCGCCCACTCAAGGCCCGTTCCCGCCGCTGTCCTGCAAGCCCTCGGCCTCCGGCTCTTGCCTGCTCCCGAGGGACGGCCTGCCCGCCGCCCCTGCCGCCTCGGCAGCCCCCGCCATCTACCCACCGCTGGGCCTCAACGGGCTCCCGCAGCTGGGCTACCAGGCCGCGGTGCTCAAGGACAGCCTGCCCCAGGTCTACCAGCCCTATCTCAACTACCTGAGGTGAGCACCTGCCTCCGGCCCTGCCCTGCTCCACCCCTCCAGCAACTCAAGGTAGCAGGGTGGCTGAGGGAGGGCTAGGCCTTGGAGACCCTCTCTCCGGTGCTCCCTTCTTCTTACGTTTTCAGGGGGCATAGAAGAGGTGCAGATAGCTTTGTTGAGGACCCTCCACCACCACCATGCCCAAACATTGTCTGAAAACTTCGGAAGCAGGACTATCCTGGTCCAAAACTTGTGTGGTGTCACTCTAGGACTTTGATTGTCCTGAGGATAAGGGTGCTGGGATGCCGTCTAGTGGGTTGGGGGCTTCATTGAATTCAATAAATACTTGGTAAGAAAGACATGGACTCTGGGTGTGTGTGTTGGAGAGGCTGAGGTGCAAAAGCATAGTTCCTCTGGGAGGGATGGGGCCTAAATGTGACTTCAGAATGGAAAGCAGAAACACCCCAAGGATATGGCCAGGCCTCTGGCCCAATTTTCCTAGAAATCTCGAGAGTGAAGTAAACTGTGTGAGGGAAGTGTTTGCCGGGTAGGTTTAAACTCAAGGGCAGTGCAGCCAGAATCCAGCATCCTCCTACTGCTTCAGACACCCCTATTTTTCTCATATGTGTTTTCAAAAGCATTTAACTTCACATACTGGAGTAATGGAACGAGAAAAGAAAAGAATGCTCGGTTTGTAGTCTCTCATGCTGTGACTAGGCAAAATAGTCAGTGTGTTAACAAATACCTTAAAATAACATCTATATTTATATGTTGGAGCAATCAATCCTTGCCGGGCTGTGTTCTCAAAACGGAACCACTGCTGAGTCCAGTTAAACTCCCAAGGCTCAGCCGTGCTTGTTATGACCCAGCACTGAGGAAGGATGTCATATTTCATCCGCCAAAGGCAAAATCACTTCTGTATGAGGAGCTCTTTTTAAATGAGAGTTTCTAGCTGTTTTGAACGTGAAAGGATGCACTGGCTCTTCTTTTATTACTATTAATGAATGGCTAATAATTTGCATGTCCAATGAATTTGTTATAGGTAGTTTATGATATGAAGTAGCAAGTTTAGTTCATCTGACTTTGAAATGTGTGTGTGTGTGTGTGTGTGTGTGTGTGTGTGTTTTCCTGGGAAACTGAGGATGTGGCCCAGTTCCTAGAAAGGTTGCTTATCTATCATATACTAAGACCAGAGCTCTATTTCCAGAACCTCATAAACTGGGCATGGTGGCAAATGCTCTATTCCCAGCACTTAGAAGCTGGAGGCTGAAAGTTCATGAGTTCAAGACCAGTTTCTGGTATGTAGCAAGTTTAAAGTCAATCTGACTGTAGGAGACTTATATCAAAAAACTGAAACACAAACCCAAACCATAAATAAATAATATGGTTCTATGTAAAAAAAAAAAAAATCTTTGGTGTCATCAATGCTGGTTTAAGAAAGCTTTCTTTACCAGATGGCAGTGAACCTAAAACTAAATGGATCCTGCTTTGCATTTCAAGGCCAGATTCAGAAGCCAGCCAGAGCCCACAGTATGGCTTCGATTCCTTGCCTCAGAAGATCTGTTTAATCTGTGGGGACGAAGCATCTGGCTGTCACTATGGAGTGCTCACCTGTGGCAGCTGCAAGGTCTTCTTCAAGAGGGCAATGGAAGGTAGGAAGCTTCTTCCTCATTCTTCCTCCATGTCACGAGAGCGCCCAATACTCTACATATGTTAATTTTTCCTTATTTCTAAGAAATGGTGACATTTCTCTACACCTTAAAATGTGATGCCATTCTAACACTATGTGTTGCCTACAATAACCAAGAGTGAATGTGTTTGGCTATTATGACTTCATACTCTATGACTCATACTTCCAACAGGACATCCCAGTCCTGACATTGAGGACTGTGCTGACATTCAGCGATTCGCTTCTTCTCAATACACTGTTTTACTCTAGTGACATGTTCATATGTATCTATTGCATAAACAAAACACCAGGTTTTTTACCAAAAGAAAAATTATAGTAATGAAAGTTATATTACATGTTCAGAGTACGGTTATAAATACATGACATATATATATATATATATATATACATATATATAGGAGAACATATGATACAATTGCAAATTTTCTGTCTTTTCTGTAAATATGTATTGATACAATATGTGTATAATAATTCTAAACAAAAGTTTAGTTTGTTTTTTTGTTTAGCATAGCCTTATGTGTACAACAGGACAGGAATAATTGCTTGGAATAAATGAACACAGCCTGATGTCACAGTAACAGTTTTCCCAGGAGTATCTTGCTTTAAGTAAAACTTGCACATTTTTAAAGAACATTTTAATTACCTTCCATAGAAACATTTTAAAATTTCTTCCACCTCAATAAACGCCAAGTCAAACATGTTTGCCTTTGAAGGTAAGAATACATTTGAAGATCGTGTCACATTTTGATGCAGGAGATAAATGTATTTTCTAACAAGCTGACACAGAGTGCTGTCACGCGTGGGCCAAGGCTGAGGATTGCACATCAGCTGTCTGGCCTCCTGTCTAGTCTCCCTGCTTCCTGGGGGGGGGGGTTCTGAGTTTTAACAGTGCCCCCACTTACGAGCATTAGTGGGGGAAGGAGGAATTGGAGCATTAGTACTTTAGGGGCTTCCAGAGGGTCTCTGCATGAAAATACATAAATTATTTAAATGATATTGAATGCATTCAGCTTCAAGGACCCTCACGTTCGCTGTGGCACCACACAACAGCACATCTGGGGTGAGCAAGAGCACCTTACCTTTCAGACTTGTAGGTGGAGCCTTGAGCGTCTTCCATGTTAGCATTCCCTGTATTCTATAGTGTCCTTAGAGTAGTATGAATTTATAATTGAGCAGCCCTTTTTGGATCCTTCAAAGGCCAATTATTCTAGCCTATTTCTGTTTTAGGGATAAGCAAGTCTCAAAGACACAATCTTTTATTAGCTGATTCTCAGTGAGGATATACATGAATGCTTTAAGCTAGATGGTATCCACAACACATGCTTTTGCTTTGCAGAAGTCTCTCCACCAAGTACATGCACAGAATGAGGACCATCTAACTGTCATTGCCTGCAGCAGCATCCCAGTTTCCCTTTCAGAAGACACTATTTTCAAATGAAGTAGCAAAAATGAAGCACCTTATTCAGCAAAAGCAGATATTTATAAATCATTCATGAAGTTAGAACAAGGTTGTAATACTCTGTGGGTAACCCATGCATGTAGCAATTATTATGTGCTTCCTATATTTAGATTTATGCTAAAGATTCTCTTCTATGACTTCATTTCCCTCTGTCTTGAACACAAAATAAGGGTAGATAATTTTTAAGATGCAGATTAAATGAATTTATACATATGGTATTCAAAGGGTTTCTTTGGTGGTGGTTTCACCTTTAAGAAATTTATAATGTAGCTGAAGGGTTACATATTAAAAAAAAAAAGACATTTCAACAAAGGTTCTCATTAAGCATCTGGATAAATACTCATGAAGTTTAGCAGATTTATATGGTTTCCTGTGGGAGCAGTGGGCAGGCGCTTGAGAACTGTGATCTTTTCTGTTTCTTTTTCAACTTTGTGTGTGTATCAGAAGACCACTTGTGGAGTCAGTTTTCTGCTCCTACTTTTACATAGGTTCTGAAGACCAAACTTACACTGTCAGGCTTGCACGCCCAGCCCTTTAACTACTGAGCCGTCTTGCTTGCCTGTGAGCTGGGATTTGTAGGTTCTAGGATAATAAAGGGAGGCTTCAGGGAACATGTGGACATCAGTTGGCTAAATGGCAAAGAAGTTTCTAAGCCCCGAGTAGAGCTGTGCACACACTCGGGGAAGACAGAGAGTTAAGTAGCATTTGGGTGAACTGAGAATCAGTGAGCAAATCCAAGTGAGTAGATGGAACGTAGAAGTTTCTGGAAATGAGAGATAACCAGGACTTTAGGGGCTGGCAGAAATCCCAACAAAGCTGGACTGTGAGTTAGTTCAAGGCAGAGGGCTGTGTATAAGGCAACAGGACAGGAAGGGGAAGGGCAGGTCAGTTAACTGAACCAAGGATGTAAATGGCAACTCTGGCATTGCAAAGTGCTTCTTGCATTCCGGTGACTAAGTGTCTTAGACTCTACTGGACTCGCTTCATCCCCACACAGAGGCAAGCTGTTACTCCCTCCTTACTCAGGAGGGAATCAAGCTGCCTTCATGACAGTTAGGAAGTGGTAAAGTCAGAATCCAAACCCAGATGGTGTGCTCCAGGTCTCAGCC
Source organism: Peromyscus aztecus (assembly GCA_902168405.1). Lineage (NCBI taxonomy): Eukaryota > Metazoa > Chordata > Mammalia > Rodentia > Cricetidae > Peromyscus > Peromyscus aztecus. The sequence goes on from CABHPQ010145114.1 coordinate 36,364, forward strand.
CTCAACCACAGCACTTCCTTTCTCATAAAAGGAAACATAGTCGGACATGTTTGTCAAGTGAGGCAACGTCTAGAAAGCTAAACAAGAATATTAGAACAAGAATATGAAAATATAAAGCCAGGGCAAACCGAAATGTGTGATAGAAAGATATACGTCCCATTAGCCTCACATTTGGTGAAGAGCCCTGAAGAAAAGGCATCCCATGTGCAGAGAGAGTGTTCTGATTGGTTCCTCACCCACATTAAGAATGGGAGACAGTCACCTAGGACAACTGATTTTACATGGAAGAAAGAAGAGACAGGGGAAACACTCAGGAAATGGAGAAGAGGCGTGAGGAGAAATGGCTTCTCTTAAGCTAAGTGAATCCAGTTGGTTGAAAAGACTATTGCACTCCTTTACCAAGACTTCGACAGGGTCAGGATGAACCAGGAAACAGGCAGGAATCAGACAACATCTATCAAAGAGATGAAAAAGAAGAACACCCACCAATTCTGCTAGTGCAGGCCAGCAACCTGTCTTGTCAGGGAAGGAAGCATTTCTTATTGGCTTACTCTGTGTACACAGTGAGCAGAAAAATACTAGATATTCAGTAAATAAATATTTTGCAGTATGAACATCATAAGTAGTTATGCTACATTCTCATTATTTGATGTTTTACTATGTGATAACATCAATAGTATAGACATTCAATGTGGTAGGATTGAGCAAATACTATAATATAATTGAAATATATTATTTATAACACTCAAGACTACATAGCATTTGTAATTGTTTTGTAATATTATAACATTTTAATTTAGGTATTAATTATTCATGAATTAGTTACCTGAAGTACATTAGCTCATACACTAACTTACTGAGTGTCTGTCATGCCAAGGCCCTGGTGGGAGATTACTAAGGCAGAATGCATACAGCTGGTCACTGCTTGAGCAGTGACATTCAGAAAAGGACATGCCACGAATACATGCTCATAACTTATTACACATATAGTGATTTATCCTTGCAGTGTCTGACTCCCTGAAACACTGACCCCTTGTCAGAAATAAGGGCATTTAGAAAACTGCTCAATTAGAGAAGAACTGTCATGGATAGGCCACAGTGGAAACAGGACATAAGTGCAGTTGTTTTATTAAGAAAATGTTTCTTTCAACTGGTGAAAATAATTGATTGTTTAAATAAGACTGACTTAGAATTGACTTTTCTTGATACAGTTTCATAAAGAGAAATGATAGAAGTGTGTTCACTAACAACTGCATAAGCTGTATTTTCTGTCTTTAAAGTTCAGTAATGCTTTATCTTCTGTAGTCCACAAAATTACCCAACAATCTCCTCCACTATAATTTATGTAATTAGCAATTGAGCTCTTTTGCTAATAATCCACCATTCATCATATTTGGTTTAATGTGCTCTCAGAAAGAGTTGACTCTGGAAGTTTCCCCATTACCCTAAAAATAAATGTGCAGTAATTCATTGGACTTCATTTCCAAACTCTACACCCAGTTTCTTCTCAAGCAGGAGGTCATTCTAACACTGAAGACGAATGATCATGGTTAGAGCGATGGCATGCTGAAGTAAGGAGGAGGTAGAAAGATGGCATGCATGGCATATGTTTGACCATTCTTTTTTATTCATTTTACATACCAACCACAGATCCCCCTCTCATCCCTCCTTCTGTTCCCCCATCCCCCCCCCCAACCATCCCCTTCCACTCCTCCAACAAGGTAAGGCCTCCCAGCTAAGCCTGGTACATTCAGTTGAGGACCAAGCCCCTCCTCCCTGCATCAAGGGTGAGCAAGGTGTCCCAACACAGGTAATGGGCTCCAGAAAGCCAGCTCATGCACCAGGGATAGATCCTGCTCCTACTGCCAGGGGCCCCTCAAACAGACCTGACTACACAGCTGTCTCCCATCTGCAGAGGGTCTAGTCTGGTCCCATGCAGGTTCCACCACTGTGGGTCTAAGGTTCATGAGTTCCCACTGGCTTGATTCAGTTGTCTCTGTAGATTTCCCCATCATGATCTTGACCCCCTTGCTCATAGAATCCCTCTTCCCTCTCTTCAACTGGACTCCTGGAGCTCAGCCTGGTGCTTGGTTGTGGATCTCTGCATCTGCTTCCATCAGTTACTGGATGAAGGCTCTATCATGACAGTTAGGTTCCTCCTTGCAAAATTATTCATAATAGCCAGAACCTGGAAACAACCTAGACACCCCTCAACCGAAGAATGGATAAATAAAATGTGATACATTTACACAATGGAATACTACTGATCTGTAAATAACAATGACATCATGAAATTTGCAGGCAATGGATGGAACTAGAAAATATCATTCTAAGTGAGGTAACCTAGACTCAGAAAGACAAACATGGTATGTACTGACTCATAAGTGGATACTAGATGTAAAGCAAAAGATAACCAGATTACAACCCACAGCTCCAGGGAAGCTAGGTTTGACCATTCTTTTTTTTTTAAGATTATAAATTTGGTTTATTGTAAAAGAAATTCAAGAATAACCAGTTAAATTCTTATCTGCATGCTACCCACTACACCAGGAAGCATTAACCATTTTTACATCAGGGAGGACACAAGGAAGACTGCATTGAGGCCGTGATTCAGGGAAGGGAGCTCAGGTCCCCTGCAGTCAGCACAAGGGTTTGATAAGGTCAGAGCTGTCAGGCACCGAGGGCGGCTGGACACTGAGGTATTACAGGCAAATGTTCCCGAGGGAGGAGGAAGACAGCACATCTCACTTTGTGGGTGAGCTTAAGCGATTCAAAGTTTAGGAACAACTTCTTTACTGACAGCAGGATGTGAGCTCAGTCTTTATTGAAGAGAAAGAAGTTATGAAAGCTTTGCTATCACGGCCCCACAACCTTCACCCGCCCACGCCCACCTTCCCACCCTCCCCCACACTAAAGCTAGTTTGCCCACAGAGGATGCAGACTGACTCTGTGGCTTACTGGCAAATGGTAGACACTCACCAGTGTCCTATCGTCTGCACACTCACCACACACTGTTGTCTGTCATCCCGCTGCTCAGTTATGAATTAGAGTAGAACTCCATGTCTCTTCTAAAGGGTTTGACCATTCTTCACAGCCCTTTGGCACCTGTACATCGTTAACAGCACTATACAGGAAAGCGCCGCTGTCAGACATTCATACTAACCATGGCAGCTGTGCTTCTGCTGGGACCCTAAATTTCCTACTAACTGCCCAAGGAACACAACAGTGCAATGTACTTTTAAAAAAGATTAAAACATTATTGATAAAGCTTAAGTCCTCATGATCAACACTGTTAATCTTCTCCCATCGCTGTGATTCTTCTATGTTTCTACCTCAGTGTTTTAAACATGTGTATGTAATATTGGAAAATGTTAAAACATAAATAGCATCATGCTGTAATATATCTGTCATTGGTATCATTATCCATATTGCTTTTTTCATGTAGTGGTGTGTGTGCACATGCATTTTTAAGTATATGTATACATGTATGTTCATGTATATATATATATATGGATGTGTACATGCTTCTATATGAACGTGTGTGCCTGTGTGGGAGTGGAGGTTCATGTGTGTATACATACATGTGTATGTGCTTGTGTTTGTGCATGTATAGGTATGCAGGTGTGTATTGGTCATGTTCTCTTGCTTAGCAAGACACAATGACCATGGCAACTCTTATAAAGGAAAGCATTTCATCTGGGCTTGCTTACAGTTTCAGAGGTTTTGTTTATCATCCTCATGGTGGGGAGCATGGGGGTACACAGGCAGACATGCAGCTGAGAGTTCTACATCCGAATCCAAAGCCAGTAGGAAGAGGGAGACACTGGGCCTGGCTTGAGCATTTGAAACCCCAAAGCTGCCCCCAGTGACACACTTACTCCAACAAGGCCACAGTTCCCACAGTACTGGCACTCTCTGATGACTAAGCATTCAAACATATGAACCCTACGGGGATCATTCATGTTGAAGCCACCACAATGTGTGTGCATGCCCGTATATGTGCATGCATGTGTGTTTTCATTCATTTATGCATGGCATTTGTGTACACATGCTTATGTAAGTGTGTACTTGTGTGTGCATATATATGAATGGGTGTGTATGCATGCTTGTGTGCATACCTGTGTGTATTCATACATGTGTATGGGTTGAGGTGCATGTGTGTACCATATGTAAGTGTGCGTGTGTGTGGGGGGGGTGCATGTGTGAGTGTATGAGTGTAGTTCTAACTTGGCCTTTTAAGCTCTCTCTAATGCTTCATAGGATGAAACTCCTCCCCAGGCACTGCTGAGGTGAACATTTCTTGTACTTGGTGAACTCCTGCTCCATTCTCAAGAATTTAAGTCCTTTGATGAGGCTCCAAACATGCTAAATCCTCCCATTGCCAACACTATTTCATTGCTCATTTGTTCATTTCACAGTTATCTATTTTTGCTACATTTAGAGATGGATTGTACTGGGACTACAGAGAAGAATATGTATATAATCTCTGCCTCCAACCACCACAAAAGTAGGAAGAGGAAAGTTAAATGCAAAAACCACCAAATCTGGTTTCCCAAGCATACATGCCATGCATGCATGCATGCATGAACATGAGCAAGCATACATACACATGCATAAACACAAGCACATACATATGTATGGATATACATATGAATCTTCACTTCCACAAAGACACACACACCTATTTACACAGGAGCATGTACACATGTCCATATGTACATATGCACACAAATGCATTCAC
>CABHPQ010145115.1:11287-24371 GCA_902168405.1 Peromyscus aztecus
GAGAGAGAGAGAGAGAGAGAGAGAGAGAGAGAGAGAGAGAGAGAGTTGATATGTAAGTACTGTGTGGCTGCATCTGTATCAAGACTTTACTCTGAAGACTTGGCACAGGGAGTCGTAGGAGCTGGCAAGTGTGGAACCCACAGCTCAGGCATAAGTCAAAATATTGGGAGCAAGATTCCAAGCAAGGGGTCTAGTCTGACCTCTACCACGTAAAGATGGCACTGCACCTGGGACAGATATGAAGACACCCACGCCAGGACAGGATTTCCTGTGGATCTCACCTTAGGAAAGTCAGACTAAAAAGAAAACTACAGCCCACCAGAATAACAGGCATCAGGAATTCAGGCTCTGGCCAGCTGGCTCCAGCTGCATTCTCAAGGCATCACTTAGAGACCAGAAATGTTCAGCAGGGGATTGAGAAGAGAAAGTGTAGAACATTCCAGGGATAGCTCTCCAGGATGGCCCATCCCTGGCCACAGAGGAAGTTTCAAGTCACTGAAGCAAGGAAAAGACAGCAGTCTGAGGAGAACACGCCTCCACTCCCTGCCTCCTGAAGAGGTTGCCCATGTGATGAGGTATTAAAGGCTGTCCCAACACCAGTGGAGAGGCGAGCAGCACGCACACATGCATTACTTATGAGACACCACTGAAATGTAAATGGGGGTGAGTTCATTGGTTCCCTTGGTCTTAAATGGAATCATAAAGAATTCATCAGGTCCAGCCAGGGCCTTTCAGATCTGGAGCTCAGAGAGAAATATGTGGCATGCTAAGGTTACATTAATAAAAAATAAATAAATCCATGTCCAGGAAACGTGTGCTTGTACACTATAAAACTGCCCATTCTGTAGATATTAATGTTTAATATGTTTGTAAAAAGCAGTCGGCTTTGCAGAGCACAGCAACAAAAGTGTCCAGCACCCACCAGTACTTAACATCTCAGCATGGCTCCTAAGTGCCCTAATGGAGAACAAGCTGGTGAGGGGGAAAAGAGAGTTCTGGGTGGGAGTGTCCAATGGAGACAGGGCAGAAAGCTGCTGTGCCCAAAGGCAATGGGCTGCTGCCTTGTTTGCTGCTGATCCCTGAGAGTCAAGCCTGTACCTACCTTCCCCTTCTCCCATCTCCCTGTACTGGGGAGAAATAGAAGGAGATGGTGTTTTCAAACTAGCATGTAACGACTGGACACCTGCTTTAAAAAGACAATCGAGACACAACACATCAAAATCATACCTGTTTTGTGGAAAGGACTGATAAATACCTAAGGAAACCAAAGTAGGGATGTTTCTGTTGACATTGTTGTTGTTTCAGTGACTTCTAGAGCTCTGGTTGTTTCTCTAGAAGGTTCCCATGATGGCAACGGTCTCTTCCGCAGGTGTATCCACAGTCAGGGTATGCATGTCATTGACTAGGCTACACTCCACAGCTACGTTGTTGTTTTCTTTTGGTCCTAACTCTGTGAGAAGGCTGTGCCTCCCCCATGCTGATTTGCAGTCGCGACACAGTCCACCACCCCTCAGATCTGCCAGCCAAACCTTACCACATCATTACCTGGGACTGAAGTGGAGAATGAAAAGTGACGGGTACAAGGCCCAGAACGGAGCGCTCAGGAATGGAAATGGGTACTTGACCCCAGCACCAGGCTGAGAACTGCTCAAGGGAACGAAACAGCCACACGAGACGGACTCCCTCGCTCTCTCCCCCACGCTCAGGATTTCGGCAGGCCGGTTCTCACTTCTGCACATGCTTCAAGACCCATTGGCAGCGTCCCTGAAGCTGTCAGCCAAGCTCCAGAGAGAACAGGCTTCACAGCTTCTGAAGTTCCAGGAGAAATGTGCAACTGCGCTTCGCTGTGAGGGAGAGGCCGCGCCAGGCAAGAGCCTCCGAAGGAAAGCTGTGCCGCTCTCACCCAGGACTGTGAGTTCAGTCAGCTTCCCTCAAGCGACCTGGTGCTAACTTGTGAATGTTCTGTTGTAACTTACTCACGTGACCTCGTTTGGAAATAGGGTCTTTGCATGTGTCATGAAGCTGAGAGGGGACCAACCTGGGAGAATGGTCTGGAAATCCCGAAAGTCCTCAAAGGCAAGAGTTCTGTTCCCACATCCTCAAAACTGAAGGGATGTGACAACTGTGAGAAGCCCAGAGAGAAAGAAAGGCTTCCCTGAGCCTCCAGAGAAACTGTCCCTTTGGCCACACCTTGTTTCCATAGGCTACAGAGAAACTGCCACTTTGCCCATACTTTGTTTTTAATCAAAAGGACACATTCATGTTTGTTTGTTTGTTTTAATTCACCCAATTTGTTATAGAATGCTATGACAGTCCCAAGAAATGGATACCCTGAGAGGCATAGGGACAGCTCAGGAATTAAAAGGGAAAGAAAAACAAACAAAAATCTCCTAAGGTCAGTGGTTCAAGGATGAAAATCTCACAGCTGGCCCCAAGAGACACATGGTGGGGACTCACCAGCATTGGCAAGGAAACCCCAGGGGAGCAGAATGTGGATTGGGTGTGCCTGTCTTTAGGAAGGCTGCATAATGTAAACTCCAAGAAAAGCATGTTGGTGTACGGAAGCTACCTCTTCCAGGTTAGCCTACTTCTTCGCTTCTTCATGCTCGGGGCTTGGTTCCTGATATCTGTTTTTCCTGTGCAGCCTAACTGTCAACTGTCTTCTGTGTTCTACAGTTCAACAGTCTTCCGGGCAACCGGACTGACTGTTCTAGAAAGTTGAAACGTAGTCGTGTAGAGCCTAGTCTATCGACGCTCTTCTAGAATGAACCAGCTTTATTTCTTCCTGTCTCTTACATAGACAAAGGAGGGAAGGAGAAAGGGGAGGGGGCATAGATAGATTGAGAGAAAGGAGGGAGGGAAGGAGGAACCGAGGGAGACAGCGGAGGGGAATTTATCCAGGTAGGCTAAATGACATTTGGCCCTAACAATAGGAGCCCATATTTTAGAGACAAGTGATAGTTAGGCGTCTATTGCTTCCTAGATCTGTAGCCTTCAGCATAGCTAACCTCTCAGAGTCTCCATTCTCTCAGCAGCAAAAACAGCTATTTCTATGAACTAAAGATCATCATGCAAGGCTTCTAGCACCTGCTAAATATCAGGTGGTCCTTATTCATTCCTCCATCTGAACTATCCCCTCTGCTTTACTGTAGAGCTGATGCGCCCCACCAGACGGCCAGCCTTGTGTTCTAGCAGCTTCCCCAAATACCCACTATTCAGACCAGAGGAAAGAGGGCTGAGGTCAAATGCCCTCCTGCATAGAGACTCCAATAAGGAAGTCCCCAAAACTGGTGGCTTCAACCAGCAGAAATGTGTTGTCCATTTGGGGAGTTTTGAAATCTGAGATCAAATTGTCAGCAGAGCGAGAGTTGTCTCAGGCCTGTCCCAGCATCTGGTGGTTTCTGGCCCTCCTTGCCATTCCTTGGCTTGTTGACATGTCACCCTAACCTGTTCTCCACCTCCCCAGAGTCTTCTCTTCATCTGTGTCCATCAATGTGTCAAATCCTCACTCTGTACAGGAAGTCATCTACCGCGCCAGGGCCATCTGGGATCATCTCATTCCATCTGATCAGCTGGTAGGCTCTAGAACTCATCCGCAGGCACTGGTATTTCAAAGCCTGCTGAACCCATCACATCTCCCGTGGCAGTCAGCAAATAAAGAACCAGGACTCACACAGTAGTCTCCTATCTCTCTACCTTGCTCCCCGTAGTTGTCTCTGGGATAACTGCTCTTACAGACATGCAGGGAAATTCAGTGTGCACAACCCTGCCTCACAGAAACAGTTGGGGAGAAGGCAGGTCAGACTGGAGACATTGAATACAACCGCTTAACAAATGGGGATGTTGAGAGCCGAAGAGTGCCAAGGTTACACTGTCAGGTAAACAGGCCAGGTCTCCAACTTAAGTACCAGATGCCCCTGCAGATCTTCTATTCGCTATGGAAAAATCCCCAACAGACCCTCCAGCTGGAAGCTGCTAGCTCCCTTATTAAGACTGTGAATGAGGAGACTAAGACATTTTTTTAAACATGAATCTGCATAAAAGGCTCATCCCGCTGTATAAAAACACTGATGTAAGCAAAGTGTCTATCTTAAGCCAGATGAAGAGACTATTACGATAATTCTCGTGATCATTATTATTCTAATCTTCAAGTCCAAATTTCCAGAAAGCCCAGAATGCCGCTTTCCTCCCATGCTTCGGGAAAACAGACATAGAAAACAGGCCAGAGAAATTGAATCACAGTTTCAGCTAAATACATATTTAATTCCTTATGTATTTTTTATATTTTGTTTTGTGCAAGACTGTTTACCTAGTTAATGGAGAAGTGGAATCTATTGTCACCAAGCGACTGTGGATGGTTATTTTTATTCAGTCTTGAAGTGCCCCCTAGTGAAATGTTTCTGTATTTAAGAAGCTGAGAAATAAACTGGAAATTGGATTTACACATAGCTGAAGACAGTTTTTCAAAAAGAAATGGGAGGAAATGGAGATGGAGGAAGACGGCTCCTGTGTCTCAAGGTAATTTGTACACGACTAACATAAACCCTCTTCCTGGGGCCCTTCTGTATGCACACTCACACAGATTCCCTTGCAGATGTATCCCCAACACAGGAAGGTCTACCCACAGAGCACACACCAGAAATCCTGCAAGCTGACTGACTTCACAAGGCAGAGAGAAGCAACCAAGCTGCACTGCTGAACAGGAAGCCAGGCATTTTATCAGTACCATAAAATTTGCCAACACTAGGTTTGTGCATGAGCCTATGGAGTGAACATCTCTCTAAGAGATAAAATTTGAGTCTCTGGTCATTGCAAGTTGATAAGGAAAACAACAGCATTAATGTTGGATAATATAATGAGAAAGGAGACTAGATGGGAATTCTCTCTGATTATCAATCAAAGATGCTATAAAGCTAAAATTGCTCTGGTTTTGTTTTTTACCTTTTAAATGAAAACTCTAGCCTTTGAAAAAGCAAAACCCACAGGAAGTAGTTTTGAAACATGGTTCTTTGATTAGTAGCTTCATCTGGTGGGCAGTTTGCAGATCTGCTTACACATCATAACTACTTCCAGAACTTTCTAAAAGAATGCGTTTCCTGCCTTCCCCCTCAGAGCTTCCTGTGAAGTTGGTCTGAGGTACAGCAGGCATCTTTACTCCGTCAAAAGTTCCAATCAAGAAGCTTGAAGTACAGCCAAGTGGAGAGACACACCAAAAAGACGCCCCCTGCTCAGGCTCCAGGATCTCACCAAGTCTGGCTGACTTGTGGTTTGGTTCCCAAGAAGTCCTTTTATAAGCAGGAGTTCAGAAGCAACTGACCACAAATATAGGAAAGACATGAAGATTTTCCACATGTCCTGTTCCCCATTCCTTGGAGTGAACAAACAAAGTAGTTACAAATTATGGACTGGCTTCCCACCATGCCCACAAGAGGGTTGAGATCTCCATGCCAACTTCAATCAACAGGGTGATTTTATAAACAAGTTGTGCTCCAAAACAATGCTGTAATGTAACTTTACATCCCAGAGTATGGTGCCTGTAGTGGGTTCCCCAGGGTGATGCAGTGTGTCCAACCCAATGAGTTGGCTGGAGATGGCAGGAGGGTCACAGCAGAACCACACAGGCCAACATCCCAGCCATACCTTTGTCTCCATCCTTACCTGGGTTCTGTCTGGTTCAGCTTCATGGGACTTGAGTCTGGATGCACCTTGAGATCTTTGCAGGAGGAAGAAAGAAAGGAAACTTACTTGTGAAATAAATAGATACATACATGCATGCATACATACATACATACATAATGAGGATGTACTGGCTAGTTTGTGTGTCAAATTGACACAAGCTAGCATCATCAAAGAGGTAGGAGCCTCAGTTGAGGAAATGCCTCCATGAGATCCAGGTGTAAGGCATTTCTCAGTTAGTGATCAATGGGGGAGCACCCAGCCCATTATGGGTGGTACCATCCCTGGGTTTTATAAGAAAGCAGCCTGAGCAAGCCAGGGGAAAGCAAGTCAGTAAGCTGCTCTCCCCATGGCTTCTGCATCAGCTCCTGCCTCCAGGTTCCAGCCCTGCTTGAGTCCCTTGTCTGGTTTCCTCCAAGGATGGACTATGATCTGAAGTGTAAGCCAAATAAACTCTTTCCTCCCCAACTTGCTCTTTGGTCATGGGGCTTCACTGCAGCCATAGAAACCGTAAGACAGAGGTTTTCTCCGCGGTTCTCCTTTTTCCATCTTTTGAAAAAAAAATGGCCTCCAGCTGTCAATCAGATTGTGGGACGAGGCCAAGGTAATGTACAAGGTAATACAAGAAAAAACGATGGAGGGCTGGGGATATAGCTCAGTTGGTAAAATCCTCACTTAAATGGAAACTGGGTTCGATCCCTGGCACTGTATAAACTGGGCATGGTGGTGCAGGCCTGTAATCCCAGCACTCAGATGGTGGAGTCTTTAGGATCCAAAGATCAAGGTCACACTCAGCTATATAATGAGTTTGGGGCAAGCTTAGGCCACCTGATATCCAGTCTCAAAAAAAAAAAAAAAGTGAAAACCACCCACCTCATAAATTCTCAATGCACCAATAGCAATGAGAACTGCCTGGAGCTCTTACTAAAGATGCAAGTTCCTAGTCCCACTTAGCAATACTAATTCAGTAGGTCCAGGGTGGTTTCCAAGGCTCTTCATTCTTTCACCAAATATTTAACAACCTGGGACTCTGTGTCAAGCTCTGGCCCTGGGTCTGTGGATATGGTGTTGAACACATCCCCCTCTGCTGTTGTGGGACTCGGCATCCTAGAGCAATCTTCATTTCTAACAAGAGGTAAAAGTCGCTTGTATACAGAAAGTGCTGGACCACAGATGCTGACCATTCAAAAGGCTCCCATTATAAACTTGGAAGCTTTATAATTTATAATAAAACCCAGAGAGGTGGCTGAGCTGTGTACTTGTGACTTCCTCCATCTTCAATGTTGGGCAGTTCTGCCAACATCAGCTCCCCTTCTCTTCAAATACCGCCACTGGAAGCCAGGCAAACACTCTGGAGAGATGCTTTTGGTTAATCCCATCCACACCTGCATTGCCCTCCAGGACATGAATTTGCATCTCCCTATGGCGGGGATTACAGGACTGCACCTCCGTGCCCTGTTGCCCTTTAGTGCTCTTTGTTCAGAGAAAGGCCCTCACTCTGTAGACCAAGCTGCCCTCAACCTTAGAGCAATCCTCTTGTTGCAGCCTCCCGGGTGCTGGGACTGCAGATATGAACCATCATACCCAACTCTCATCAATGCATTAAAAAAAAAATCCTTAATGAATGCCCCACCTTCATTAGTTACTCCAGGCAGATAGACTCAAGACGCAATCAACATGTAATGGGGAAAGTCAAGGAAAGCTCTAGTCTTGGGTTCAAATCTCAGCACTTTGCCAATATGTGTTCTTGGTCATTTTCCTAACATCACTTAACCTGTTTTTCCATCTGTAAAGTGGGCATGTAAGTTTCTCCAGATTTGAAACATAACACTTGCAGAGCTTCCCAATGTAGTCCAAACTACATATTGGGGCTTCTAGGAGCTTTTCCTTCCCAGAATTCTAAGAGCTATCCAGGGGCATCTGCATGCTTTAGAAAGCAGCCTTGTGACTTGTCAGTTCCACCTCAAGATCCCTGAGCCTACACGTCTTCCACTCCACCCTTGCTGTCTTCAAGCTTCTGTCATCCCTGGCCTGCTGTACCCTCCTTCACACAGCAGATACTTCCATCCTGGTTTGCCTCCAAGCATCACAATCACGCCTCAGTGCTTATGATGGGGGTTCACAAGGCATTGGTGGCAATCTTCCTAGGGGGGAGGGGTGGACAAAATAAGGGAGCTATAGAGGAAGGCCCTTGGGGGAGGCTGGATGGCAGAGCAGCAATTTAGGGGAATCACATTAATTGGGAGAAAAATTACCCATGTGAAAAGAGGGCACTGCTCATAAAGTGCTGATGAGGAGCACTGGAAAGCCTCATCGGGTACAACCATAGAGGCACCAAAGCCCATTGGCCACAGCAGATCTGCATCCTCACCACCAAGAGTGGCCCTGCTCTGCAGCATTGTAGTTCCGGCCAGCACAGGAGAGGCCTATTCCTCAGCCACTGCCTATCCAACCAGAGTGGCATGGCCATGGCTGTGGGGCTGCCTGGCATCGACAACTGCCATGGTAAACGTCCAACATTCTGAGTAGCCCAAGACACACACCAATGTAAAAGTTGTTGAGCAAGAACATGTACCTGAGTGACTGGGGATCAAAAGCTTCTGTTCCTATTTCAAAAGGAACTTCACCCTGCTCCTAGTGACAACTCAGGGGGTAGGGACCCCCCTCCTTGGCACCACTACCAGCCCTGGGTGTCTCACTCTAAAAGAACAAATGCCATTGTTCTCATGTGGTTCCAGCATGGGCACTGCTTGGTGGCGTTGCTAAGCTCCACGCTCCCAGGAGGACATTCCATGATGGGTGAGGCAGATGCTATGATGATGGATAATGATCAGAGGTGGTAGGGTAGCTCAGTGGTAGGAAGTGTGCTGAGCATGGAGGGGGTCCTAGATACAAGTCTCATCTCACACACACACACACACACACACACACACACACACACACACACACAAAGATCAAATTAAATTAGAAATAACAACAAAATCATGATCTAGGGCAAAGCTATGACCTGCATAACACACACACACAAAAAAAAACAGTAGCACCTATGAACTGTAGTTAACAATATTGGTTCATCACTTGTGAAAATCATACCACTTCAGGGCAAGATGTTAAAAATGGTGGAGAAGGAGGTGTGGGCACATATAATACAAACTCTGTGCTTCTTGTTCAATTTCTCTATAAAGCTAAAACTACTAATTTTCTACATGGGGAAAAGCAGGGGGCCCGGGAGGCAGCTACCATTGCCAGGCAATCAATGTCCAGTATAAGAGGCAGCTTAAATGCCAAACAGACCAAAATACAATAATAATCAAAATGTCCACGCAAGAGAATGAAGCCCACTTGAGAGAACTTGCAGGCAATGCCCTTGCCAAGTCCAGCCTTATTGGTCCCTGGAGCGGTGACCAACTGCCGGAGGTCCTCAAGGCCTGGCAGGCAAAAGGCACTAAAGTCATCGGGAGCTTAGGGTCCTCCTAAAGGCTCAAACTCAGCGTAAATGGAGCCGAGTGGAGACTGGCTGTTGCTCTCTGCATTGCAGCCCAGCTGCTCCCAGGACTGGGAATTATTTACTTACAAAGGTGACTACTTTCTCCGGGGCTGCTTCCCGCCAGCAGCATTGCCCACGCCTGCTTGCTGATAAATGTGTACAGAAGATCGCAGCCGGAAAGTCTGTACGCCCCATTGCGCTAGCCACCATTCCATCTATCCAGGGCTGATGAAAGCCGCGGCTGCCCACCCTGACTAAGCCAATTTGTTTGCTAGAGGGGGAAAAATTACGTTGAGAAGAACGGCCAATTTTAAGACAGAGGTTGCTTTTTCATTATTGTGAAACATTTAGTGTAAAGGGCTATTTATCACCCTTTGCTTACTGCATTCCGCTCTGGTAGCTATAAATAAGGAGCCCGGCGTTCCCATTATCCTGAAGGTGGTTAAGCTTGCCTCTGAAGCGCTGCCAGGGAACCCTTTTGCAAACAACCGTGTGCCAGCGCATATCCCAGGAAAATGTCTACGCAGCGCCCCCTACAGGTGCCTAAACGAACACAAAACCACCGCCACAGGCTCAGATTCGGAAGATCTTCGTTACTGGGAAAATATGAAAATATCCCGAATGTAAAACCCCTCTGTGCAAGGCACCAACAAGGAATCGTTTCCAGAGCCTATTATTGGCCTTGTATAACTTGACCAACTGTTCCCTTTGTCTGTGAGACGCTCTTGGTAGGTATAAGTTCTCTCCTCTCGGCTCAAAGATCGGTCCTTACAAGAGAACCATTGACTGTGGTGTTGGCTGACCATCTTCTCTCCGGTCACTTGCTAGCATAACATCCTCTCCTCAGTCACGTCTTCTCTTACACACGGCCTGGCCTCCAGGAGACACTTGGGAGATGCCTATTGACTGGGGAGAGGAATGCGAGCCTGAGGAAACCAGCCCCAAGGCTCCATCCCCAGACAAAGAGCATGCAGTTCACTCCCTTAATGATCTGGCTGTGGTGACAAACCAGGCGAGTGACAGAAAGGACAGATATGACCCAGAGTGCTGAGCTGGCTGGTGATCCCATGCCCTGCAGAGCTTGAGGAGAGGCAATAGCTTTGTGGCAAGATAACCAGTCTACCGGCATCATAGCCAATCTCAAGTATCGGGTAGCCATGTAGGTGTGATTGTGTGTCCTTCGACAGTGAACACATTGCTTTATCATTAAGACCAAAACAACTAACAGACTAGCTAAAGAGAATGGATTCTAACCCACCATTCTGTGACGTTTTAACTTGTCAGGGCAGGAAAGCAGAGTGGAGAGTCTCCATCCATGGCAAGAGGAGAAGGAAAAGGCTATCCAAGTCATAGCAGAGAGAGCAGCCAGATCTAAGGGACAAGCTACAACCTTCAAGGACCCAACCATAATGACCTGCTTCCACCAGCCAGACCTCCCCTCCTAAAGGATCCACAGCCTCCCAAATCAGCTCCACCATCTTAAGAACAGGCATTCAAAACACAGCCGTGGAAGACAGATGGATAATATCCAAGAAACGCTTCGCAGATCTGTGAGGAACTCAAAGCTGCCGAGAATGTTGAATGCCAAGCCCCATAATGAGAAGATTACTGTCATCAATACTAACAGCCCCAGGAACCACTGGAGAGGACTTTCTGGGTCATCACAAAGAATACAGGACACCATGGGGAGCCCCAGGCCATCTCTGCGTGACGGTGGTGGAAAGGCCTCCTATTAGGATTTAAGCTGTGGAGAAGAAGCACGAAGCAGGATGGGCCTTGGGACCAGCTGGAGGAAGCAGGAGTGAAGGTCATAGCCCAAGGACACAGGCTCTGTGAAAACCTGAAGCCCTACCCGGGGACTGTAGAACATTCACCTCCGACACTTTACACATCGGGATTAGGAGCAGCAGACTCCCTGGAAAGTGCTGGAAAGAGAAAGGCACTCTGGGACGAGATTCTCCCATCCTTTTACATTGGTTGCTATAGACTAGATCTGGGCTCTTGCCCACAGGCTCATGGTTTGAGCATCCCCCTCCCCTGCCGCTCAGCTAGTTCTGCTGTTTTGAGGGGTTGTGAGAACTTTGGGACTATGACCCCAGCTAGCAGAAAGGCATCATAGAGGCAGGCCTTGAGGATGAGTTTCACTTTGGGTTCTGGCCCAAGTTCTCCCTCTGCTACTGATGCTCCGAGGTGTAAAGAACCCATTCTATCAGGTCACACTGGCGCAAATGGAGCTGCCTGGGCACTCATGCACTCCCAGCAGGGATGGCCTTAGAAACTGTGAACCAAAATACGTCCTTTCTCCCTTCAGCTGTTTCTGTGAGGTATTCTGTTTGCCACAATGAGAAAAGCGGCGCGGGAAAGCCTTTCCGACAGTGAACCGAACAGAGGCAGAGAAAGTCTGGAACACACAGCTGGCATGCCTGCAGGGGACCAAGTGCTGGCTGTGCATGGAGGGCCATGAGTGGGAGAGGCAGCAAGAAGTGAGGACTGCGAACCAAGAGAGAGACAAGAGCTCGGTCACTCAGCCCTGAGGCCAGAGGACACACCAACCAGCATGGGGGGAGAACTCAGTGACTTGCTTCTGTCTCAAATGAGTTTGAAGGGGACAGGAAGAGAGGAAGAACGGGTTCACCAAAAAGCAAATTCAAAAAGGAACCAGGAGGGTGAACAGGATCCGATGGAGACTGTTGGGTCCAGAGGCCCCAAAGATAGAGATCGACCCCAGAACACGAACAAGGGAAGTGACTGTGAGACGATGATGGACCCGAGAAGTCAGGTCAAGGGGACCCCATGGCTACTTAGTTTGGAAATGTAATGACTCGAAGTGGACCAGATGGAAACCTCCACCCTCAGGACCTACAGTGCAGGCTGTGGAGGCTGAGCAGTAGGGCACCTGCTCTTCCTAGTATGGCCACAAACTCACTGCAAGGCTCATACGCCTGCTGCTGCACAGCAGTGAGACGACTAGCTTTCAAATCCCAACCTTTCAATCCCTACACAAACCTGCCAAGCAGGTGCTTAGGATCGATCCCAATGTCCAGAAGCTTGAGGTTAGAAATGAGAACTACTAGTGCAAAGTGGTGTTCCCATCACCACAGGCCACTTCCGCTATGGCTGGGTCTCTTCTAAGAACTGACCAAAACTCACTAGATTCTTACTCTATGAACGGGACGCTTTTACTCTCCCCATTTTATAGATGAGAAAACTAAGGCCAGAGGTGTATCCAGGATTTGAACTGAGGCTGACAGGCTTTAGAGGCATTGTTCCCTAGCTCTAAGCAATACAGCCACCCACAAATGGAAAGAGTATCAAGTCTGGAGACTTGAATGGCTGGTCCTGGTACCTTCATTCCTCCCCTGCCTCTGTGTCCAGAGACTATGGAAAAGAACTCTCTACTGCCCCATTGTGCTTCTGAAAACCCTAATAAAGTTAGTGCGGAGATGGGTGGGCATGGAGGAGCAGAAAGGAAGAAAGAAAAGGAGTGTAATTTAAGGTTGCCAGAGCTGGGTGGGGCCAGTTTAACAGGCAAGGCATGACCTTTACAGGTGACTAGTGTTCTGGAATGAGACAGTGGCATTAGTCATGCCAAACTACTGAATTGTACACATCCAGTTAAAATGATAAGCTTTCTGCTCTGTGTATTTCAGAGCAAACTTTCTAAAAATGTTGCACAAATTAATTTCTAATCAACTTTAATTCCCTGCCCTGCCAAAGTCCTCTTTGCCTTATGGTTCCCCTTTCTGTCTCCTTCAGTTGAGCAGTCGATGGCTTCTCACCAGGGTGGCTCCCACATTACCCCAAGGCATCACCAATACTCTATGGAACTGAGCTGGGAAGGGTGGGTAAAAAGGCAGGCAGAGCTCTCAGTAGCTTAGAAAGAAAGAACAGAAAGAAGGAAAGAAGGAAGGGAGGGAGGGA
>CABHPQ010145116.1:0-14330 GCA_902168405.1 Peromyscus aztecus
AAAAAATAAAAAAAATAAATAAAATAAAAAATAACCCCACCATTTCAAGTGCTACTGTGTTTTTAGGCAGATGCCCAGAGCTACCAAAGCGGTCTTTGTAGCCAGTGCTCCTACACTTTCACTTTCATCCTTGCCTACTGACCATTTTTTATTATAATTTGTTTTTAGATTATAATTAAATCATTTCCCCCTTCCCCTCTCCAACCCTCTCATGATACAACACACACACTCTTTCTGTTTCAAATTTATGGCCTTTTTCTTTGTTGTTACATATGTAATTCCGAGATGTATGAATACAACTTTTTCAGTCAGTTGTGTATATATACACAACATACATACTTGGATGTATATGTTTTCAAGGCCGATCATTTGGTATGGGATAGCCAATTGCTGTGCTCTTTCCCCGGGAAGATTGTTTCTCCAGCTCTCAGAATTCCGAAGTTGCCTATATTTCTTTGTTTAGGACTGAGGCCTTGTGGGCTTTCTCCCTTACACGTTAGCATGTCTGCTGATGTTGTCCTTGTTCAGGTCACAGTTAGGCAGCCATGTTGGTTAGACTTCATGGATCTAGCTTCTCTGACATTTCTAGGAGACACCATCTTACAGCAAACTTCCTGTTCTTCCAGTTCTTCCAATCTTTCCTTCCCCTCTTCCACAATGATCCCTGAACCTTAAGTGCAGGAGTTGTGTTGTAGATATATCAGTTGGGACTGGACTCTACAACTCTGCATTTTGATGGGTTGCGGTTTTTCTGTAATGACCTCCATCTGTTGGAAAGAGGTTTCCTTGATGAAGGGTGAAAACTACACATATCTGTGGGTATAAGGACAAATGTTTAGGATGTAATTAGGGATTATGCTGGTTTAGTGAAGTGATCCATGACTTCACTAGCCCCAGATAGTTGGCTAGGTTTCCAGTATCAGGCATGATTTCTCTCTTGCTGAGCAGGTCTTAAGTCCAACTAGAAACCTGTCAGTTATGACCAAGGTATGGGTTCAACTAATGTGACCATAAGTCAGCTGTCAAAAATAAAGCAAATTATCACTCAAGGCCTCCCATAATGCACTTAGTAAAATCCAATCTTTTCCAGCAGGGTCTGTTCACCTCATCCAATTAGATGTCTTCTCCTTTCATCTTACACCTTTCTGCACTCTGGCTGAATTTGTTCCATGGAACACATGTTCCAGGCTCAGACTGTCAGCAGCAGATAGCTCAAGAAACTCAGTAAATTACACAACATCAACCAAGTAACAAAAAAGGCTTATGAAAATCAATAAGCAGAGAGATCATTTATCTATCGACTCAAGAGAAGGAAAGGCTGGGTGGTGGTGGCACATGCCTTTAATCCCAGCACTGGGGAGGCAGAGCCAGGTGGATCTCTGTGAGTTTGAGGCCAGCCTGGGCTACAGAGTGTGTTCCAGAAAAGGCTCCAAAGCTACACAGAGAAACCCTGTCTCAAATAAAAAAATAAAATAAAATAAAATAAAAAAAAAAAAAAAGAGAGAGAGAGAGAGAGCCGGTACAATAACACATGCCTGTCATCCTAGTAGAGACAGAGGCTCTTGAATTTGAGGTAGGGGTTATATAATGATCACTTGAGAGGGAAAACATGAGTGAAAAGACTCCACAGTTGGAAGAAATAGCAAAATGGACCTGGAACCAACTGAAGACTAAAGCTATGAAGCTGTCTACATTGGGAACTCTAAGAAAATTAATCAGGCCTTAAGTTAATCCCTCCAGATCCAGGATTTTCTCCTAATATCCTCAAATACATAAGTTTTATGTACTAAGATGTTTGTAGTTGTGTCATAATAGTGAAAATGGCAAAAAATCCACACCTTTATTTGGGAGATAGCAGCAGGCAGATCTCTGCGAGTTCAAGGTCAGCCTGGTCTACAAATTGAGTTCCAGGATAGCCAGAGCAACACAGAGAAACTGGTGGTGGTGGTGGGGGAATTTATTTTAATTTTGAAAATGGAAAATTGCCACCCAACTGTACAAGTTCATTCAAATGTACATTCAAGTACATACAAGTACATTCAAATGGAATACAGCCATTAAAGTATATACAAAATAGCTGGGCGTTGGTGGCAAACACCTATAATCCCAGCATTCGAGAGGCAGAGGCAGGCAGATCTCTGTTGAGTCGGAGGCCAGCCTAGTCTACAGAGCAAGTTCCAGGATAGCCAGGGCTGTTACACAGAGAGACCCTGTCTCAAAAAAACAAAACAAAAAAATCCACAAATGTTCACAATTAAGTTTTTTATTTGTTTTCATTTATTTATTTTTTTTTAAGACAGGGGTTCTCTGTGCAGCCCTGACTATTTTGGAACTCTTCATAGACCAGGCTGGACTCAAGTTCACACCTATCTGTTGTGAAATAGAATATTTGTTTAACTACATACATAAAGATGTATCACATTTGTGTTTCAGAATAATTAATGGTGTAAAGATGTGTTGCATTTGTTTATGCTGCATTTGTTTAACTATGTAAAAATGTGTTGCTGTTTCACCTTGCCTGCCTAAGGCACCTGATTGGTCTAATAAAAAAGCTGAATGGCCAACAGCTAGACAGAGAAGGGACAGGTGGGGCTGGCAGGCAGAAAGAAAAGAGGAGCCAGCTAGCAAGGGGGGCTGTTGTAGAATATTATTTTAAGGTGTGTTACTTTTGTTTATGCTCTGGAACATTTGTTTAATGATGCAAAAATGTTACATTTGTTTGATTAAAAAAATTCACCTGTGGTCAGGAAGCTGAGTCAGCAAATAGCTGACAGGAAGTGGCAGGGAGGAGCCAGGTGGAGAAGGGCTTTTAAGTGGGGGTGAGAAGGACCAGGGCTTTTTGGGAGCCCCAGGCAAGGAGAGGAGGTGAGCAACGTGCTATTCAGCCTGAGGTGCAGAATTCCACCTCAAACTTTAATCTTAAGTTCTTTAAAGGGCCACAGATTTAGATAAATTCCCTTCCTAGCTTTGAAAGAGTTGGTGCCTGAGGAAACAGAATCCCCTCAGACTGTGGGCCTAGTAGCCAAACTGCTAACTGATTAAGACAGCCATAGCTTAAAAGGCAGCAACAATTTAAAAAAAAAAGGACAACAGGGGACCAGTCATTCAGACACAGAGGAGGCAGGAAAGCAGGATGGACAGTACATAGATGAGGTAAATGAGCCTTGGGGCAGAACATAGATTAATATAAATGGGTTGATTTAGGTTAAAAAAAAGAAAGCTGGCTAGAAATAAGTTTAAGAGAAGGCCAAGCATTCCTAATTATTAAGTCTCTGTGTCATGATTTGGGGGCCGGCGGTCCAAGAAGGCCTGCTACAGACATTCACCCGCCTCTGCCTTCCAAGTGCCAGGATTGAAGGTGTACACCACTACACCAAGCTAGTAATCCAACCTTTAAGAGACCATGACAGAAAGATTATCTGACAAATACTGACAGTAGTTAAGAAAATTTAAGGGGTTTTTCATATTTGCCTTTGATATTAAGTGCTTTATCTTATCCCTTCATTTAAATAAGGCATCCTCAATCTGAGTCTTCAGATATCGTTGCTATTCCCCAGTACAAGCCCCTCAAATGTGCCCTGGCTCTACCCATTCCAGTCTTCCATACTCTAAAAGACCTTCATCACACCTCATTTTATTAGAACCAAAGTTGCTCAGAGGAACACATCTTCCTCAAGGAGTGCAACTCCTGAGAACTGGATCCATGAACACAATCATGCACCCACAAAGCCTGGCAAAGAGTCTCTTATCCACCGATCAATTTAAGGTATGGGCTTAATGATCAGAGTGCACTGGACTGTCTTCCAATATAACCTAGGGTAAATACTTAATTTCTAGTCCAGATCCAGTTGCTGCCCTGCTGTCTGAACTTGTCCAGTGTGAGGGTGACTCCCCATCCCACTCAGCGCTTCTGATCTGGACAACTCCAACTTACCCTGTTCACTAAGCACTTAAGGTTCTTCAATTATTCATCATTATTTCACATGGCCCCTTATCTGCAGAATAAGATCATTATATCGCCTAAGGGTTGTTGTGCCATGGAGTGACAGTCTTCTCTCAGTGGGGTTTAAGATGCTGGTCTTCCCAATGCCCACTTCTGCCAGGTAAGCTCCTGGGTATGACCCAGACTCACAGCAAAGACCAGCAAAGCTTGATGATCACAGGGACAAAAAGGCCCCTTCAGTGGATCCAATCTTGATAATGGACTTCAAGTCCCTTAACTGCATGCCTGGCATGCATCCCTGGTCTCATCCAGAGATGCAGCTTCTATACAATTCCCTCCCTTTATATGTACACCAAAGACTTGTAATTTGTACGTGACTGTCTCCTGCCTGTCGCCGTTCAAAGTAAGGAACCATGCATTTACTCCCCACTCTTTTGTCATTATCCTGAAAGACACACCAAACAAATGGATGTGGATTTTACTCCAAAGGAATGCTTTATTGACAAGTTGCCTGTTATTCTTTGTAGGAAGATACAATAGTGACCTGCACTCCTATAGCCTGCCTCCTCACACAACTATTGTTTTTAACCCTGGAAGAAAAAACACCAAGATATCTCTTCTTCAGCTCCCCAGTTCCTCACTGTTCCTTGCTTTGTGTGGTACAGTATTCAAAGGGTATTCAAGGTACTTGATAATCAAAGGATATATCACACTGTATCAAACCAGACACTAAAATGGACAGACCCCACCTCATCCAAGGAGTGCAGATATGTGCACACAACAGACAAAGTCTTTGCCCTGCTAAGAGCCATTAAGGCACAGTGTCACCCCTCCCTCCAGATCATGCCTCCCAACATTCAGGGCCCTGGCATTGAGAGGATGCAGAATGTGGCAATTGGAGGCAGGAGAAGGGAACTTAGAAAGAAATCTTTGTAGCTCCTGAGAAAAGATGACAGCAGAGTTCTGGCTGAACCAAAACCACATCCCATACCTGACCTGCAGCATTGGTTCTGCTTCTCATTTATTCTTTGTGTAATGGACAGGCAGGCAGGAACTATGAACCAGAGCCCCGCTCACTGTCAGTAAAGCAACACTGTACAGGGCACATCCCATTAAGATGCCAAAGATTGAGGCTTCTTTCCTTCTCTCAGCCCTCCTGACCCACAAACACAAGAGCCTTGTGGGCCAGAGTGGAAAGCTACAGGGAAATGCCATTCTTCAAAAGAACCACGTTTTGCACACCAGGAGAAAGTGTTAGAGAAATAAAATGCACTAACTGGTACTGGCAGAGTATGAGATGGGCCAGAGATAAAACTCTACATAGTACTCATAACCCATTAAAGAACCCTCATTTATAGGGATATAAAAGACTATAAACAAATAAAGCATAAGGCAATGTAAGGCTTGAAGTCAAAGAAATATTTCTCAATAATGAGGCTAAAGTTGTTTTGCCTCACTTTTTTCCTATTTAATTTTTGAAAAGTCCATCACATTTAAAAAATAGTGGATTTGCTTCTGCCAAAGCCAGATTGTTCTCTAAGAATGAAGCAGTTTATGTTTCCTTTCTAGGGTCTCAGAAAACAGAGAACTCTCTCATTCCTCAAATCCATATGAAAAACTGTTACCATGCAATATGACCTAGGTGAGTGTATTCCTTCTGAGCTAGGGGGAAGAGGGCAGGCAAGGAAATAATGTTCACTTAATACCCCTGACAATTCTTCCCTCAGCATTCTGGTGAGACCACCAAAGGGAACATGGGCTCCTGTTCAATACTCCTCGGGCCCTTCCACCCTGTCCACTTCCTGTGGCCCTGGAAAGGATGGCACAGTGATCTGCTTCATCTATGAGCTTTAGTGTAAAACATTTATGTACAAGACTGTTCTCTAATTCATGCCAAGGCAGCAGCCACATCTGCATGTAGATGGATATGACTGTCTTCAAAACCAGCTCTTCACTGGCCCTGGCTGGTTGCTCTGTCATGCAGAGTTGCAGCTGTGATGATGAGGGTGTGCTTCTGTATTCTGTGGATGATAAGCTATGACAAGCTTAGAAAGGGGCATGATCCGGTAATGGCTGGTCACCACTTCCAGGTGAGGAAGGGAGGTTATCGATGCCATTCTCTCTGCTACCCACAACCTTAGACTATAAAAAAAAACAGAGAAAGTAAACCTAAGACACAACAGAAAACAGAATAGGTCCAGGGACCATGTTCAACTCCCTACGCAAGTATAAACAACATGAACACTAGTCATCAATGAAAAGAAATGAGTTAATGACACACAACAGTCTGTATAGGTTCCCCAAGAATTACACATTGTGATATTTAGAAAAGCATTCATACTGTGTGGTTCCACTAGATTGATTATATTTTGTATATTAAAAAACATGTATCTGGAGAAGGGAGCTGAAGAAATGGCTCGTTAATCTAGAGCACTTGTTGCTCTTGGAAAGGATTCAGGTTCAGCTCCCAATATCCACACAGTGGCTCACAACTGCCTTTTTCTGACCTCCACAGGACCAGTGCATATACATACTCGCAGGCAAAACACAAAGTAGAGAAAAAAATTTTGAGACAGGGTATATTATATATCAATAGCTGTCCTGGAACTCTCTATGTAGACCAGACTGGCCTAGAATACAGAGATTTGCCTGTCTCTACCTCCCAACTGCTGGGATTAAACATTTTGATTATGTGTGCATAGTATGTATGAATGCATGTGCAGATAAGAGGTTGACATTAGACATTTTCCTTAATCATTCCTCATATTATATACTAAAGCAGATAATCTCACCAAACCCTGAGCTCGGTAACTTAGCTGGTCTAGCTAGCCAGCTTGCCCTGGAGATACCCTGTTTCTCTCTTCAACTCCAGAATATTGTGGGATTATAGGCAGCCTACCACATCTACCTGACTTTTTCATGCTAGGAATCTAGGTTCCAGTCCTTGGGCCATCAAGAATGGCCTCAGCAGGTAAAGGTTCTTACCACCAAGCGTGACCACCTGAGTTTGATCCCTAGGATCCACATGGTAAAAGGATAGACAAGTTTTCTTCTGATCTCCACATGTGTGCCATGGCGTGTGTGTGTGTGTGTGTGTGTGTGTGTGTGTGTGTGTGTATATGTATATATATATATATATATACACCCTCCCCCAAATAAATTTTAAAGCAGAGATAGAACTGAATTTGAGTTCTCACTCTTGTGCTGCAAGTGTTTTCTCCACCGAGTCATCTCTACAACCTAAGAGACATTCTTGAAAGGATAATAGAAATGAGGGACAGATTGGGGTTGGCAGGGAAAAAGAAAAAGGAAGATAGGCATGACCGCAGAGGTACTGATGAATTAGAATAGTGACTTAGCTGGATTTGGTGGCATACACCTATAATCCTAGGACTCAGGAGGCAGAGGCAGGTAAATTGAGTTAAAGGCAAGCCTGGTCTACAGAGTGAATTCCAGGTCAGCTAGAACTGCTACATAATGAGACCCTGTCTCAAAAAGAAAAAATTAAGAACAAACAAAAACATGCTGTTTTGTATTCAGAGACTTTACCCAAGTTCTGTAAAATATTATTACTTAAGGAACAACATAAGAGGCACAAAGACGTCTATATGAGTTCCTGTAATAACTGAGTCCTCTATAATAAAGAAGTTGATTCAATAGATCATACCCATGCTTCAAGAAAACATACAGCCCAAGGATAGTTACCTTTATGGTTCCCACTCGGTCTTCAAATGACTTGAAGGTTGCAGAGTTCCTTTAAAGAGAGAAGGGAGATGTTGGCATGAAGAACTGGTTTGTCACCTCACCTTCCTCACATTGAAGGACCTAGGGCTAGGACTATGTCCAGCTCCTAGACTCTCGCTATGGAAATGTGGCACAGCAGAAAGGAGTACAATGACTGCAGACTCCACACAGGGTCATCTTTGGGTGCTTTCCAGGTTAGGTCCATATATCGTTTAAGTGTACTGTAAACCCCTGACTACAGTGTGCAGGATCCTTGCTGCAATCTAAGTAGACAGCCCTGATTAAGCTTAGATGCAGCTCAATGGGGTCACCAAGCATTGAAAAAATAAAAGACACCCTTGGGTGTCCCCCTTCTAGGAGAGTGAGAATGTGGTCCCTCATTATCACAAATCATGCGGTCAAGTTCCCACATTTTAGGAAATCACTGGAGTCAACACAACTAGAGTATAAGTGAACATCACCCTAAGAAAACCACCTCTTGATCATATTATCTTCTGGGTTTTTGTTTTTTGTTTTTGGTGTGTGTGTATGTTGGGATTATGAGAAGTCCTGGAGCCCTTCAAGTATATCTTCAGACAAACCACATAAAAGGGAAATCACAGACAGTTTTGTAATAGTAGAGGATAGAAAGACAGAGGAGAAAGGTCCTCACACACTAAGACACAACAATCTTCCTAACAAGGATGGACTTTGCTGAGGCACTATGCTTGGCCAAAGAGGTGAGAAGCAACAGACTAGAGATGGTCCTGTTGGGCTCTGAGAATCAGGTCTCCAGAGATCCATCTGTAGAGGTCCCAGGTCCACGTGCCAGCCTCTTTAACCCTCCCTGCTAAAGCCACAGGCATCCAGAGCTAGAGCTTGCAAAGTCAAGTATGGGTCATAGGTTCACAGAATGGTTCCCTCTGGAGGCCTAAAAAGAAGTTTCCTTCCCATGAGCTCTTTCTTGCCAGTCTACAGACAGTCTTTAGCTGAGAGGAAGCCGCCAGGAAAATAAAGACATGGATTGGGGGACATAGAAGTACAAGGTTATGACTGGTGTTGCTGCCCACCCCCACCCAGAGACAGTTCTAGAGCAATGGAAGTAGGCATACATTACCTCATGGCCGGCATACTTATCGAGTGACGGATGGAGTAGCTGCTGCTTGGAAGCATGGTGAAAGCAGAGAAGGAAGCAAGAATTAGCCCATGGTGCCAGATCAGCCCACACTTGCCAGCTTAGCTCACATATAAGAAGAGACAAAACTCTACTAGCACCATCAAGAGTAAGGTACTGACCCTTTCCACACAATGCCCTCTTCTAGCTACAAGGGTTTCCAATGCTGCCATTGCTGAGCAGTGTGGCACTGAACAAGAAGAGTATTAAAACAGGGAAACTGAAACTGGTGGTGTACACCTTTAGTCCTACCACTAGAAAGGCAAAGACAGGCTATTTCTGAGTTCAAGTCCAGCCTAGTCTTCAAGACAAGTTCCAGCCCAATCAGGAATACATATTGAAACTCTCTGTCTCAAAACAAAAAACAAACAACAAACAAAACAGGGAAACTGTAAGGAGACCTAGGCCTGAGGCTTTTGGGAATATTTGTTCCATAGTCCTCAGGGGCCCACAGCAAGCTGAACGATGTTTTGGCAAAAATGTAACATCCAGGGTAAGTTAAGTAAAAATATTTAAAGTCACAGATTGCTCTGATTTGACTTCAGACCTCCCAATGCCTACTACTAGGATGTGGGAATACTGCAGATGTCAGCATGAAGACTCCTGGAGAAGAGTATCTAAGGGCTCTCAAATAAATTAGACACAACTCAGTCTGGAGCAAAGGATTGCTTCTCACAAACAAGAACACAGGGTCTGCACATTATAGGATTGAGAACACAAGGGACAGGGTTGGTATTTCCTCCTATGTGAAAAATGCTTATTTTCAGGCATAAACTTAGGTATGGACATTTGCCATATAATGTTAGGTCAGTCACTTATTACCTCAGAAACATGCAATCCAATGAGGTCCAGATGAGGCACTCAAAGGGGATAGTCATTGTAAGGATTATGTCCTTAATTACAACACCAGCCTGCTACGGTGTCCCAGCCTAAAAAGCAGGCGGGCCCTCTGTGCGTTCCCTTCTCTATCCGCTCTCTCTCCTTCCATCTGTCCTCCCTCTCTCTCCTCTCTCTCTCTCTCTCTCCTCTCTCTCTCTCTCTCTCTCTCTCTCTCTCTCTCTCTCTCTCTCTCTCTCTCTCTCTCCTTCTCTCCCAATAAAGCTCTAAAAAGGTAACTATGGCTCGTGATTCTTCTGCGACCCATGGCGGCCAGCCACGAGTGCTGGTGCATCAACAACAGTCATATAGACCATGCCTTGTGAGCAAGCAGCTGCCTCCTGGGTACCATCTTGAGGCAAAGGGGGCTTTCCTACTTTTATACAGTAAAGTCTCCCATAAGCATACCAGAGTCCACCCTGCCCTAATACAGGTGTGTCCATAGGTCATGTCCAAGGTCACCTTACCTAAAGGAGTGTGAGAACGGATGAGCCCTGAGAGATAGCAGCAGGAGAAAAGAAGAAAGACAGCATTATTAAAGCAAGGGAGGTCAATGCCATATAAGACCCCAAACAGAAGCCCTATGTCCCTCTGTTCAAATTCTGGAAGTAGGGTTAGCATGTGAAAAAAAAAACACTCTGTGATGCTTCTTTAGTGCTTAAACTGATAGGAATGAGAGAATACATAGCCCCATCCTGACTCTACAAAGGCTAAGAAAGCATATTTGGCAACCACATGGTTGATAGCATTGTATTTCTGAGCACTGTATTTTTGAGTTTGGGTTTTTTATTTTTATTTTTATTTTATTTTATTTATTTATTTATTTTTTTTTTTTGGTTTTTCTAGACAGGGTTTCTCTGTGTAGCTTTGCGCCTTTCCTGGAACTCACTCTGTACCTCGGGTTGGCCTGGAACTCAGAGATCTGCCTTTCTCTGCCTCCCGAGTGCTGGGATTAAAGGCATGCGCCACCACCACCCGGCCTGAGCACTGTTACGTGTATAACAATACAAACAATTACAGGTTAAAGGAGAGAAAGCAAAAAGAGGTCTAAAGAAAATATCTGAGGGCTGGAGTGATGGCTCAGTGGTTAAGAACACCAACTGCTCTACCAGAGGACCCGGGTTCAACTCCCAGCACCTACATGGCAGCTAACAACTGTCTGTAATCTAAAATCTGACACCTTCACACAGACATACATGCATACAACAATGCATATAAAAAATAAAGATAATAAATTGTTAAAAAAAAAAAATACCTGAGACATAAGTAGCCCAGTGAGTAAAGACTTGAGATATGACACAGTGAGCCAGCCAGGCTGGGCCAACACTTCATGTCCATGGAGCACCTTGGATTCTCTGAAAGCTAAACAGTAACCCAAGCACCATAAGATGACCTATAACATACTAGGGACTAAGCACTAAGGCTGTATCATGGAGGCCAACCTAGAATATGCAAGTCCAAGGGCAGCTGCTAGCATAATAGAACATAGCTGGCCACTCCTCCACAGTACAATGAAGTCCTCCCCATCTAAACTGCTGCAATCTATGAGCAGAGGCTACTCCCAACACAGAAGAAACCACTGAAGAATGCACTCACCACTCTAGGTTTAAGTAGGGTCATCAAGCCTACTTCCCTCTTCCCATCCCAAGTCCAGGGTTTATCAGAAGCCCCTGGAGCTCCAATGACTCTAGGACTGGTCCACCATAGACAGCAATATCCATCTATCCCTCCTAAACTCATGCTATTAGCTTCCTGAGCCTAATAGGCATTCTCAAGAAACTATTAGCATAATAGACCTGGGCCTCAGAAACCACTGTGATTATGAGATGATGGGGCTCTGTTGTGGACCAGAGAGATCAGAGTTCAAAACACTAATACAAACACCAACAGACAGGCTCTCTTCCCCAGGGGAAGACACATAGTAAATAGGAAGCCCTTTGGGCACAGTGAACACAACCAGCACAACCACCCAACTGGAGAGAACCAGTTTCTCTGACCTTGTGGTTGGCCCACACATGCCAGAGCAGTGAGACCAGACAGCGCTATGCCAGCAGCACTGCCAGAGACCCTGCTAACTGCCTGCTGTAGTCCCAAGACTACACATACCATGGGGTCAATAGCAAATCCCAGTTCTCTGAGGAGAAAATAGAAACTTTATTTCTTCTTCCAAAAGGAGAAGAAATGAAACAGGATCTATCTAATGCTCCCAAAGAAAGGCAGGCCATATAAAACAGCTCAATCAAGATAGCTAAACATAGCCAGGTGGTGGTGCTACGTGCCTTTAATCCCAGCACTCCAGAGGCAGAGGCAGGCAGATCTCTGTAAGTTCAAGGCCAGCCTGGTCTACAGAGCAAGTTCCAGGACAGCCAGGACTACACAAAGAAACCCTACCTCAAAAGAATAAAAAACAAAAAGATAGCTAAACAGGGTAGGCATGGTATCCATGCCTTCAATACACCAATACTCAGGAGATAGAGGCAGGTGGATCTCTGTGGATTTGAGACCAGCCTGATCCACAAAGTGAGTTCAAGGCCAGTTAATTATACATAGTGATACTCTGTTTCAAAAAAAAAAAAAAAAAGAAAAGAAAAGAAAGATGGCTTAGAGCCATTTCCGTCAACACCAAGGGCGGCCCACCCTATCAGATTTCTACCCAGAATGCTCTGAACAGACTAAAAAAGGAGTAAAAGCTGAGTGTGGTACCTCATGCCTATAATCCCCAAATTTGGAAAGTTGATGCAGTAGAATTACCATGAGTTCAAGACTAGGTTGGATTGCAGAGTAAGAAACTATCGCAAAAGGACAACAAACATGCAAACACACACACAAGTGAGAACACCTGTAATGAGCAAGCAACCTAGTTTTCAGGAAGAACACAATGGTAGTTCCTGGGAGCTGGCCAGGATACCAGTGGCATAATCAGCAACTACCCACCACTAGACATATCACCTCATAGTTTAAGAAGCCCCAAGCTGATCCTAAAGACAACATGTAACCTGCCTTAATGTACACCCCATCTCATCATGACTCCCAATTCCTAGGCTACATCACTGCTTTGCAAAAGAGCTGCAGGGAAAGAGACTAGTGATCTTTCTTTCCAAGGAATATATAAATGGTCAAAGACAGACAACAGGAGCCAGAGGAATTCTTACAAACAAAGGTCTACAGTAGACTGGTCCAGGTTATCATGGGTGTTCCTATGTTATATGTCTGAACCCTTGACTTGAAGCAGGTTTCTAACTGCTTACCTCATGTCTCCGAGTTTCCTACTGATGGCAGAGCCCATGGTGGACAAGGCAGCAGATGTCTTCTGTCCTGCCTGTGAAAGGGTTTCTTGAGTCTTCTTGTAGCTGGGGAAAAGACACACCACTTAGACTAACTAAACAGCAAGGGCAGCAGCAATCCATCACCAAAGAAATGAAGTATATAGAGAGCACCCATGGGAAAATCAGGGAGGAGTTGAGCAGGTGGTAAACACTCACTAGGTGGTGGTGGCATGCTCCCTAGGTCCCTACAATGCTGATCTACTCCAGTTCCTCAACTTCCAGTTCATACAAACCTGACCTGAGACTTTACCATGCTTCTGTTTTCTTATGATACTTCTGACTGCTCAGGAAGCTAAAACCTGCTAACTACAGAGAAAACAGACCACAGACATGCTGGGTCTGGCAGCATACTTGGGCAGGCAATACTGAAGCAGCAAAGGCCAAGAAAGGTCTCAGCTTCTGATCAAGTCAAATGAAGTTCAAAGCTTCTCCTTCCAATTCCCACATAAGACAGTCTTCTGAGACAAGAAAGCACAAGCTGAAGAGCATCCATGAAAGACGTCCCTAGTGTTGGTTAGTACCTGTACAGTGCCTTCATTACACTGAAGAGCCCTTTGATTTCCAGCACTTTCTAGATAATATCCTTCTAGAACATAAACATCCCTTTCTCATGTTCCCTCTACAGTGCATGGGCAGCGTTGGCCCACAACAAAGACCACCAGTCCTATCTCCTCCCATTCCCTCTATTGCTTATCCACATATATACACATTACACCGAGTTATGGATCTATAACCTTAACACCAATGGGATGAATGTAATAATGGGCAGAGATACTATGGAGTCCATCATAAGAATCTTCCTTCCCTGTTGGCTTTGCTACCACAAAAAAGGCAGCAGTTTTGAAAACAACCAAGATCATAACCAAATAACCAAATGCCTCATTCAAAACTTTTAGGTCATAGCTCCTCACTGGATGGAGCTGGGGAACTTGAAGCTGAACCAGGAATAGATGGAGACTCATGAGGCTGCTTAGTATCACCATGGTAACCTAAAGCACTTCTCTCCAGCACACATGGCAAAGCTTGAAGTGGGGTATCAGTAACTGGCTTTCCAAGCCCTTCCTGGCCCTACCTCCTATAGGAGGTCTAGTAAAAGCACCTGCCAGTCCATAGGTTAAAGACAGGTCTGGTAACCCACAAGGGCCCTGCAGGAAATAAGGCCTTGCTATGGAGTTTAGTCTGGCTAAAAGGAAGTGAAAGAGAGAGGAAGAGAGGGAAGGAAGGAAGGAAGGAAGGAAGGAAGGAAGGAAGGAAGGAAGGAAGGAAGGAAGGAAGGAAGGAAGGAAGG
>CABHPQ010145117.1:0-10589 GCA_902168405.1 Peromyscus aztecus
CGGTCCACGGTGGCGAGGAAGGGGCCGCGCCGGGGGCGGGGCTCGGGGGGGGGGTCCTGGGCAGGGGGAGGGGCCCGGGGCGGAGCTTCGCAGACCCCGGGCTGAGCGGAGAGGGGCTACGTCGGCCCCCGGTGAGAACGGTGGGCGGCATCCCACCTTGAAGGCCGGGAAGGAGGGCTGGAGGGGTTAGGAAGCAAGAAGGGTGCCTCGGGGAAGCGATGGTGTCACCCGAGCTGGGACTGCAGGAAGGTCAGACGCGTCCAGAGGCCATCCCCCCTGGGGTGCGTGAGTGTGTGTGTGTAAGGGGGCTGTTCACCTCTCTCTCTCACTGCCCGATGCTCCCCCTAGGGGGCACTAAGCTTGAGAATTTTTGAGTCAGTACTAAGCATGTACCTAGTTAGGGTCCTACTTCAGTCTTTTGAAAACTGGAGACAAAGAACACAAGGGAAGTGCTATGAGCCCTCCGCCCCAGCCTCACATGCACACTTGTGCACACCGTGCACACTGCACAGGGGCGGGAGGAGAGTGGGCATAGACTTGCGGGCAGCCCCTTTCAGTTGTACTCACACTGGGACAGGCACATAACCAGTTGGGCACACAGGTGCACACATGCACCCGGCTTCCAAGGACACAGCTCCCTCCCTTGCAGGCTCGTGCTGTTTCCTGCTCCTCCTACCTAGCCACAGAAATCTAGGGCCTGCTGCTTGTTAACTGTACACTTCGTTTCCACTGGCTTCTCTCTCTGGCTGGCCCCAAGGCGAGGCATGAGGCATTAAAGGGGCCAGTCAGCACTGCAGCAGAAGGGTGTGTGTGTGTGTGTGTGTGTGTGTGTGTACATGTGCATGGGTGTGCAACAATGTAGGAGGGGTGCAAACAGGCCGTTTGAGCAGTCAGGCTCAGCCCTCATTGATTTTGTGCCTGTTGGGTGTCACTTAGGAAGCAAAGAGAATGAGACACGGGCCCTGCCCTCAGGAGCAGTCCATCTGGTGGAGAACTAGACATGTAAACAACTCCGAATGTGCCAAGTGCTTTTAACAGACAGGCCCTAGGAGAGTATCAGAAATTAGTGACAAATGGCTGGGCTTCCAACGCCTTCCTCACTCCCATCCCTTCCTCTCCTCAGCCACAGGCCTCTGCCCTTTTGGACTGTCTTGTGTGAAGGGGCCCTAGCCCTTCTTTCCCATCCCAGGACAGAGGGGAAGAATGTGTGTTTGTTGGGAGGCGGGTGTGAACAGTGGGAAGACTCACAGAAGAACACAGGGAAGGTGGGAGGAATGAGGCTGGCCTGGGTTAAGCCCCTTCTCCACAGGCAGTATTAGACTGTCTGTGGGGGCTGGGGAGAGGTGAGTGAGCCAAAGGAGAATGGCTTCTCTAGAACCCAGAACCGACAGTATCCGCAAGAAGTCAGGGCCCCACCTGTTAAGAGAGGAGATGATGTCAGAGGGCCCTTCCCTACTTTCCTGGGTCACCTGGAGGAGGTCTGGGCTGGGGACCTACCTTCGCTAATGCCTATTTGTCTGTTCCTTCTCCCCATCCACACCTTCTCTGTTTCACCGCCGTCTCTGTGTCTGTCTTTGGCCTCTTTCTGGACTCCATCCTCTCCATCTGTCTTTTGTGCCTCCTGGGCCTCCACTTCCGCCTCTTGGGGGCATCTCTCTTTGCACTTTCCTGTACGGGCCTTCTGGCCCCTTTTTCTGTCCTCATGGTTCCGTCTGGGTCACGTCTGTGTTTATCTGTGGTCACTGGCTCCCATCGCCTTCTCTCCCTGTTCCATTCCTGTGTCTCTCCATCTCTGGGTTCATCATCTCTGCGCTGGGTCCTGCCATTCTGTCTCACCTCCTCCTCATCTCGGCACCCCTCCCTGCCCGTCTAAGCAGCAACGACCCATCCAGCCCTCTTTCACCAAATCTCTCTGCCGTGAGTCCCACTGGAAGTGCCTCCTGCTCTCGCTGCTCATGTACGGCTGCCTGGGGGCAGTGGTCTGGTGCCACGTCACCACGGTGACCCGCCTCACCTTCAGCAGCGCCTACCAGGGCAACAGCCTCATGTACCACGACAGCCCCTGCTCCAACGGCTACGTCTACATCCCCCTGGCCTTCCTGCTCATGTTGTACGCGGTCTACCTGGTGGAGTGTTGGCACTGCCAAGCCCGCCACGAGCTGCAGCACCGGGTGGACGTGAGCAGCGTTCGGGAGCGCGTGGGCCGCATGCAGCAGGCCACCCCCTGCATCTGGTGGAAGGCCATCAGTTACCACTACGTGCGGCGGACGCGTCAGGTCACCCGATACCGCAACGGAGATGCTTACACTACCACCCAGGTGAGAGGCTGGAGGTGAGTGCAGGCTGTTCAAGATGAGAGGAGGTTGCTTGGATTGCCTGCCTTTCTCTATGCTTGTGAGGGAGCAGGGGACAGCAGTGAGCCCCCATGGGCAGAGCCGAGCTCTAGGCACTTACCGACTTTAAACTTTATTTAATCCTTACAGCAAACCTATCAAGTAGGTGTATCCATTTTAAAAAGGAGCAAAAAGGGTGTGTGGTGGTTAAAACAGGCCAACAAACCAGCCAGCCTGTCCAAGGTCAAACAGTAAGTGAGGAGATGGGCCTTAGACTCAAGATGGCTGGCTCCAGAGTGGAGTCTGTTCAGGCTTCGTGACTGCAGACGGCTTTACATGGATATGCTTACCTGTTCAGTGACGTAATTATTACTGAATACTTATTCACAGCTAGGGAGACCTCAGCTCAGACTCGCCTTGAGGTTGCTTCTACTTGGCAGTGCTAGACTTAAAAAACCCAGGTCTCTGGATCTCAGCCCAAGACTCTTAGAGGAGGTGGGTGTGCGTGGTACAGAGTTTTCAGGGCAACCACCACTTACCGTATTAAACCCCTCGGGGTTGGGAGAGGGAGGGGGAGGAGAGGATGGTGGAGATGATCCCAGGTATAGTGACTTCCGGCTCAGTATCGGGATGGGTAGACAAGCCGCGGTGTGCTCCCCTTGCGACTCCAGCCTCCTCCTGCGCGCTGCAGGTCTACCACGAGCGTGTCAACACACACGTGGCGGAGGCCGAGTTCGACTACGCACGCTGTGGCGTCCGGGACGTGTCCAAGACGCTGGTGGGGCTGGAGGGTGCGCCGGCCACGCGGCTGCGCTTCACCAAGTGTTTCAGCTTCGCCAGCGTGGAGGCGGAGAACGCGTACCTGTGCCAGCGCGCACGCTTCTTCGCCGAGAACGAGGGCTTGGATGACTACATGGAGGCTCGAGAGGGCATGCATCTCAAGAACGTGGACTTCCGCGAGTTCATGGTGGCCTTCCCCGACCCGGCCCGGCCACCCTGGTACGCCTGCTCATCGGCCTTCTGGGCCGCGGCGCTGCTCACGCTGTCGTGGCCGCTGCGCGTGCTGGCCGAGTACCGCACGGCGTACGCGCACTACCACGTGGAGAAGCTCTTCGGCCTGGAGGGGCCGGGCTCGGCCAGCAGCGCGGGCGGCGGCCTGAGTCCCAGCGACGAGCTGCTGCCCCCGCTCACTCATCGCCTGCCGCGGGTCAACACGGTGGACAGCACCGAGCTCGAGTGGCACATCCGTTCCAATCAGCAGCTGGTACCCAGCTACTCGGAAGCGGTGCTCATGGACCTGGCTGGGCTGGGCGGGCGCTGCGGCGGGGCAGGGGGCGGTGGCTACGCGCCCACGTGTCGTTACGGCGGGGTGGGTGGCCCGGGCGCGGCGGGCGTGGCCCCGTACCGGCGAAGCTGCGAGCACTGTCAGCGAGCGGTCAGCAGCTCGTCCATCTTCTCGCGCAGTGCGCTGAGCATCTGCGCCAGCCCGCGGGCCGGCCAGGGGCCCGGAGCCAGTGCGGGATGCGGGGGCAGCCGCTTCTCGCTCGGTCGCCTCTACGGCTCCCGGCGCAGCTGCCTGTGGCGCAGCCGGAGCGGGAGTGTCAACGAGGCGAGCTGCCCCACGGAGCAGACGCGTCTGTCGAGCCAGGCCAGCATGCGGGACGACGAGGACGAGGACGACGAGGAGGAGGCCGGGCCACCGCCGCCCTACCACGACGCCCTCTACTTCCCTGTCCTCATCGTCCATCGTCAGGAGGGGTGTCTGGGCCACAGTCACCGGCCGCTGCACCGCCATGGCTCCTGCGTGGAGACCTCACTGTGACCTCCTGCCCTTGACACATTGTGTGTGTAGCAGGGGAAGGCAGGATGGTGACTGAGGCCAGGCAGGGTATGCGTGAAGGCGGGAGGTGAGGGGCACGCCCAGATGAGACCCCAGTGGGCCTGAGACTGCTTCCCTGTACACAGACAGAGGGTGGGGGAGGTTGGCAGCTCTCTGAGAATCCCACCCACCGGGGCAGAGGTGGCTCTCTGCTAGTCCCCACCGAGTTCCTGCGGGGACACTTCCTTTTCCACGCACACTCGAGGTTTCCCGCCCAGGCTTTCATCAAGTTTTGACTGTTACTAGGCAACTATGATGTGGGGCCCGTTTTTTTGGCCTCCCCACCAAGGGAGCCACCATGGCAAGCCGCAGGAAGGGCATTTGGGGCTTTTTTTTTTTTTTTGCCGGGCCCCTGAGGAGGGGGAGGTGGTCTGGTGAAGAGCAGGGCTGGTTTCCACCCTGCTGAGTTCACCAGGTCTGAGGGTGGGGCCGGCTGGCAGCCCGGTATTATTCCTCTCCACACCTGGGAACAGTTCTGGCCTCTTGGCGCTGGCGGGGAAACCTTGGCGGTTCCTGTCGGCCACTCCCACTAGGGTTGTTTATTTCACTGGGCCCCAGAGGTCCGGTCCTGGAGGGACTTTTCATCACACCAATGACGTCACTCACCTCCGGGCTTACGGGCTCTGAAGAGCTGTTGTCAGGGTGCAGGGGGCGGGAGGGGAAGCTGGGGAGGGCATGCCCCGGCCCTTCCTGGAAAAGACCCAGCCTCCCATCAATCAGAAGCTTCCTCCCCTGGGTTCTGGGTAGGTGCTTTTCTGTTAGGGAGGCTAAGGTGCCATCCTGGAGGCCCTCATTAGAGTTGGCCAGGGCGAGTGACCAAGTGGACCAGAGCTTGAGACACACCTTGGTGTCAAGAGAACTCAGGAGGCAGGTAGGAGAAAGAGCAGAGTTGGTAATGGTGGGCGGAGTGAAACCAGCTCTGAAGGGGTGGTGGCAGCGGTGTAGCTTTTCCTCTCGGTGACGCTTAAGGGGTAGGATGTCCCTTTCACCAGCCTGGGTGGAGCTGAGTCCATCACAAGCCCTCACTGGAGAGGTCCTCAAATCCAGGGGCAGGAGCGCAATTCTTTCCAGACCCTCCACGTCCTCTTATCCTGTGAGCTGAAGTTCTGTCTTCAGAGGGGCTTCACGCCACAGCCCCAGGGCGCCAGCCGCTGTCCTGTCCCTTCAAAGCTTTGACACCGACTTTGCTCTCCAGCTCCCTGTACCCCCCCCCCCCCCGCCCCCCCCCCGTGTCATTGTGCATGTCCTGTGTTTGACCCCTTGCTCTCCCAGCTGCCCTGGCTGAAGTTTTCCCAGCACACTTAGCGCCCAGGGATCGGGCTCCCATCCATCCAGACTTGCTCCCTCGGCTTCTTGCTTTGCCTCCGCCATCAGAACTCCATCTTCTCGGCCTCCCCTCTTCCTCCTGGCTGTGCCAGCCCTACACCGACCAATGGGAATGGCCCCTACTTATGCAACATCTCTTCTGGCTTCCTGTCCCTTCTTCCCAGGGGGGATGTGGGAAGCCCAGATTGTGGGGATGCCGGGATATGGCCCAGATGGGGGTTGTGCTTTCTAGCCATACAGAGATGGTTGGGTGGGAGAGGGGTGTCAGCGAGGGAGAGGTTTGCGCAGACGGGATCAGCATTGCTGCCCACCAGGGTTCCTGAGCAGCAGTGTCCACTGGCCGGTCAGCACTGAGCGCTCTGGGACCCTGAGTTTGAGTTTGTCTGTGGGGGGGGGCGGGTCGTTTGGCTGTCGGAGCACCCTGCTTTCCCTTGAGCAGACATCTGTTGAAGCACAGGTGGTGGTGGAGCTGTGGCCTCAGGCCCTAGTCCTGGGCCAGCTGGTCCCTGGATGCCTTGTTCTCATTAGGGGCAGCCTGGCCACCTCACAGCTCCGAAGAGGGAAGGGCTTGGCTCCTTCTCCATCATGCTGGGTCCAGAGACGGAGCTTGGCCTTGGGAGAGGAGGAGGGGAAGCCCTGTTATTATTTGTGTCTGACCATTTCTGCCTAGGTCTTTTCATACAGACAGCCTCACCTCCCACACACGCACAGACTTAGAGAGAAAGCAATTCTTTGGTCTCTTTTCTTGGTAGCTTTATTGATTGCCAGGGAAAATGAAAACCAGAAAATTAATTAATCTCTAAAATTAAACTTTACACTGAATGTTCTTGTTTCTCTAATTAGAACCTCTGCTAGCAGCTGTGGCTACACACAGACACACACACACACACCCTCACACCTACATGTTTGCACTCTGGAACTGTCAGAGGGTGTCAGGCACAGATGTCTCTAGGTTGCCCGGACAGGCACACACACATAGTCACTCCCAAGCCCCCTCTGGTGCTCTGCTCAGCGCCTGCTTGTTGCAAAGAGTCCCTGGAGTGCAGGCCAGGCAGTTCAGTCTCCCATCTTTTGGATAGGTGGGCTCTGGGCCACTCGGCTCAAGAAGAGTTGGGAGATGACGGGCTTGGCCTGATGGTCAGTCATGTCCTCTCGTGGATCCGTAGGCTGATGTGATTCCTATGGGTGTAGCCCCAGGGTGGGCAGTCACAGAGTGACAGGGACTCATGGAGGGTACCAGGAAGACTGTATGTCCTGAGGATAAGGGCTTGTGGGGTGGGCCGGGCCTGGCTCGGGAGAAGACAGATCTCTGTCAAATTGGGTGCATCACACTGTGGCCTTTTTGTCATGGAATTCCAAGCGCAAAGATTGTACAAATCACACTGGTGGACAATAAAAGTGTGGACGACTCACCGACGTCCCTCCTCGGAGTGACACTCATTCCCTGCCCTTGGCAGGAGGTCTCTGTGTCTGAGCCCCTCTGCCCCTTGGTACTCCTTCCCAGCTTGAGAATTAGTGATGGTACAATGTGTAGACGTGGAGCACACCAAGGTCATGACAGGCAGGGTGGGAGAGCAGAGAGACCACCATAGCTTTGGGGTGTGTGTGTAGATCAGAGCTCCAGGGTCTGCTTAGTAGAAAGGGAAAGGGGTGGGGTGAATCAAGAGGTAGATGGTGCTCATGAAGAGTTTGGGCAGGGACACTCTCTCTAACGTCCTTCGCCTTCCTGTTCCTGGAAGCTGACCATTTATACAGGTCTAGAAATGGCCATTTTCCAGGTTCAGGAGTTAGCTTACCAGCTCTTCATCCTTAGGGCCACTTCAGCATCTTCATGCATACAAACTCACTCTGAGGTGGTTCGCGATCTCCTCTTCTCCCTTCTTCCTCAGAACCAGGGACAGGCACAGGAAGGGTGTGAAATGAAGGTATGGCTGTCACAGTGACCCATCAGACCACTGTTTTAGCCTGCCCCCATCTTAGCCTACTGAGTTCTCGGGACAGTTGTTAGTGATGGATGACATGAAGTGGCCAGGATTCAGGGTCCGCTGGCGGGTGGCCTCTCGGTTGGCATGCAGAGCCTGGCCAATGAGGTACTCGCTCTCCTGGGATACATCTGACAGACGCAAGTCAAACTCCAGAATGGTCTTGTTGTCCGACATGCCGTCCAGGAGCTGCTTCCCACCATCCTGGGGAGGGGTGAGGCAGAGGATCATTTTCTATTATGTCCCAAGATCACGTGTACACACTTCCATACAGATGGGATACCTTTTGCGAAGCCATGTGTAACCTATCTGTTTGGGACGTGGATCTGGGAGGTTGGCTCAGTGGGGAAAGTACTCATGAGCAAGCATGAGGACCGGAATGAGGATCTCCTGAATCCATGGAGATGCCGAGTGGGCATGGCAGCCCACTTGTAATTCCAGGGAGAGAGAGAGGATCTTCAGAGCAAGCTATCGAGCAAGAATGGTCATTTCAGAGAGCTCTGGGTTTGTCTGAGACACCCTGCCTCAGTGAACAGGGTGGAAGAGCAGTTGGGGATGATTCCTGACATCAGCTTTGAGTCTCCACATGCACGCACACATGAGCACAGGCTCATACAATGCAAACCATGTGTGCATGCCTGGATACCACAGACACATGAAGAAAGGAAAAAGAATGGACACCGCAGTGCACACAGCAGAGGAGGACATGGTCTCTCTGCAGTACACCGCACAGTCCAGTGCTTTCCTGTAAGTGTGGTAGCTGGATTCCGCCCCATGCCCGCCTGCCCCAGAAGCCATGGCTCACCAGCCCAATATGGTTGCAGGAGAGGTTGAGGCTGATGAGTGTGGTGTTGACCGGGAGCACCTGGGATAGGAGGGTGGCTGTGGGCTCAGACAGCTCGTTGCCACCAAGGTGCAGGGTGGTGAGGCACTTGTTCGTCTCCAGGGCATGGGCAATTGCTTGGCCGCCCTCATCCTCGATGCAGTTGAGGCGGAGGTTGAGGGAGACGAGGTTGGTGTTGTGGGCCAGGGCGTGGGCCAGCGACTGTGCCCCCGGCGCCCTCACTTGATTATTGGCCAGGTTGAGCACCCTCAGGCGACTGTGGCTCAGCAGCTTGGCTGCCGCTCGAGCACCACGGTCTCCAATGAGGTTGTGGGACAGGTCCAGCTCCTCAAGGGCCGGGTGGTCCAGCAGGCTTCGGATCAGGATGCGTGCCTTTTCATCGTCCACCTTACTTCGGGTCAGCCTGAAGATCTGCAGACAGGTAGGAGTTTTATAGCGTCTGCCAGTCTGGGATAGCCTGCACTACCTAACCGCCCTGCTGGTGAGAAGGAAGAGATACAAAGTGGCTGGAGGCTCAGCACTCGGTCTTGGCCACCTGCCTGGCTTTTAAATGGGAGGACGATCTACCCAGTGACACAGAATTGGTGGCAGGTGGCAGTGGGAAGGGTGTCGCCATGCCCAGCCCGGTCCATGTTTTCTGCACTTTTTTGACCAAGCAACTGACAGGGGAAAAGCTCACCTTTGTCACTGGCTGGTATCACAGAACCTTCCAGCGCGGTGTGCCAATGCAACCGTATTTCTCTGGACAACAAATTCTCTCATAACCTGTGACAATTTCAGCCTTTCCAGTCTCCTCACACGCCAGCGTTCCTACGGGCCCCCTTTCCACTGATGGCCTCTCTTCTGTTTTCCTGGCCACTGAACAGGACCCTCT
Organism: Peromyscus aztecus; assembly: GCA_902168405.1. Taxonomy (NCBI): domain Eukaryota; kingdom Metazoa; phylum Chordata; class Mammalia; order Rodentia; family Cricetidae; genus Peromyscus; species Peromyscus aztecus. The sequence goes on from CABHPQ010145117.1 coordinate 9,239, forward strand.
GCTGTTTTCTTGATGTCAACACAGACCTCCACGGCAATCCGCCACATGCCAACTGCCTCACTTCCGGTCTCAGCCCCAGCAAGAGCTGTCCCTGATCCACGAGCCGCTCTCCTATATATAACTGATGATTTCCTTGCCGACAGATCCAGCATGAAATACATGCCATTTCTTATCCAGAGACCCAGCTCCCTCATCTCTTCCAGCTCTGCTCCCCACCTCACAGTCAAGCTCTTGACAAAACTGATCACAGCCACCTTCTTCCTCACTTCCCACTCTCTCCATCTCCACAGCTGCCCAGCTTCTGCTCCTGGTACCCACTGAAGTGCCCCGCTCCCAGGGACCTCCGGGGCCTCTAGGCCAGCCCTGGGCTCCATCCTCCCCTCTGGCTCTCCTTCTGTTTGAAGCATAACCCTCTCTGGGATCTGTGACACAATGCCATGTGCCCGCGTCCCCGCCTCCCCCTCTTTCCTCACGCGTCGGGCTTCTGCCTCCCTTTTGGCTCTTCCTTGTAAGATTCCATCCAAATGCAAGGTCACACATAAGACACAGTTTTCAAAGCTCAACTTAGACTTCTCCTCCCAGCATTGGGTTCTCTACTCAGCTATCAAGATGCTCTCTGCTCTGGCCCACTTGAGCTGGAACTCATGCTTCCCCCCTCAGAATGGTCCTCCTAGTCTGTTCCCCGTCTGCCAACGATTCCCACAGCATCTGGTCTCATGAGAGGGGGCTGCCACCTCTGCCTCTTCCTTCCTGTCTCCATCCTCCTTACGTCATTGTGGAGGTGATCTGACTGTGCATCTCTTTGCTCCATCCATTTTTTCAGATATGGCTGTGGTTCTAACGACCCTCATTTTTAGGGGGCCAGGGACACAGCTTAGGGTCATCTGAGAAGAGAGACTCACTTGAAGACCTAGATCAGATTGACTGATCTAGGAGAATGTCTGTGTGGGACTGTCTTGATAGTTAGTTGATGTAGGAGGGCCCAGGCCACTGTGGGTGGCACCATCCCTAGGCAGGTGGTCTTGAACGGTATGAGAAAGCTAGCTGAGGGGCTGGAGAGGTAGCTCCAGTGGGTCACAGCTGGTACTGCTCTTGGTTCAGTTTCTAGTACCCACATCGGGTGGCTGATAACTCCAGCTCCAGGGAATCTGATGCCTTCTATTGGTCTCAGAGGACATCTGAACTCCTGTGAATGTACTCTCTCATACATATAATTTATAATAATAAAAAAAAGCCTAAAAAAGAAAGAAATCGCCGGGCATTGGTGGCGCACGCCTTTAATCCCAGCACTCGGGAGGCAGAGCCAGGCGGATCTCTGTGAGTTCGAGGCCAGCCTGGGCTACCAAGTGAG
>CABHPQ010145118.1:0-11734 GCA_902168405.1 Peromyscus aztecus
TTATCTTTACCTTGGCTCTGTGTTTCTTATTTAATAAGACGGTTGGTTACATCTACACACTCCTCTATTGAACTAGAGTTACAACTAACCTAAACCTTGGCCAATTTATGTCATACACTTTAGTGTTCAACTTCACTTCATTCCACATACACAACGTCTCTAATAAAGACATTGTCCTGGTTGTTGATTGTGATTGTGCTTCTATCTAGGCATCTGGGTTTGGGAAGATTGTTATTCTAGGTTCTTTTTTTTTTTTGTTTTGTTTTGTTATGTTTTATTTTTTGTTTTTTGTTTTTTGTTTTTTTCGAGACAGGGTTTCTCTGTGTAGTTTTGGTGCCTGTCCTGGATCTCACTCTGTAGACCAGGCTGGTCTCAAACTCACAGAGATCCACCTGGCTCTGCCTCTTGAGTGCTGGCTCCTGAGTGCTGGGATTAAAGGCGTGAGCCACCACTGCCTGGCTATTCTAGGTTCTTATATCTGGTCTTGTCCTTGTTCCTAGAAGAGTGTGGATTTGAAGTGGCTGAGGGAGAGGTCATGATCTATAGTCAGTCTACGTACTTCCATGGCCATACTGGTTTTTTTTTTTTCCCATCATTAAACAAGAAAGACTTATTCTTTGATCTTTGTGTTTATGTATATGTGTTTCTCTGCTTGGATTTGTGAACATGCTTGTGCCATTGCTATAGAGTCTATAGGCCTCTGAACTGGAGTTACAGCTAAATGGTGTAAACCTAAGCTATGTCAGGTTAATTGGATTTGTTCTGGGATTTATAATTAAACCTGATAACCATTCCCATTTATGGCCTTAATACACTAAGGAATAAATATTGAGTCTTAGAATAATTTAAGTTCCTTCAAGCTTTCATTGCAGTTAGAACAGATCCCCTTTTTCAGATTAGTGGGTGATGCTCATAATTAATAATTCACTAATGTGGAGAGGTATGTTTTTCTAGTAGAAAACTAATTATTATTAATATTTCCAAATCTATGCCCATGCTATCATGTAACAGTATATAAAAAAATGTGTTTCCTATAGGACACTTGAATGTGATTATGCTGCTTCCTTGTGTCCCGTTATACTTGTATTTTTAAGTGGGAAGATAAATAGGGGCCTGTAGAGATGGCTCAGTGATTAGCAGCACTTAGTGCCCTTGCAGAGGGCCTGGGTTTGGTTTTCACCATGAAGTCAGTTTACAACTCTCCCTAACTCCAATTCTAAGAGATCCAAAGCCGTCTTCTGGCACTCACATTATACACACACACACACACACACACACACACACACACACACACACACGCACACACGCACACACATGCACACACATGCACACACACAATAATAAATAAATAAATAAATAAATAGATAGATAGATAAAAACTCTTTAAAATGATTTAATCAAGGTATATCAAGACACCAGCAATCTATCCCTTAGACCTCCATACTTAATTGTGTGATACTCTGTCTTCCCAGAAGGGCCAGCTGACTTGAGCTGATATGCTTCCAGCCCACTGAATATCACATAGTCTGCATTATACTGCTGGGACTTTTTGCTCCTACCTTGTTTGTGACATTTTGTTGTCACCTTTATATCAGAGCATGGAGAGTCATATCTGAAGAGATAAATTTGAACCACAGTGGCCTGCAATCTGTCCCACGTCACTGCACACATCCCATCATCTTCTACTGAGATCAGGCATTGACTTTTAGAAGATTCCCCCACCCATGCCGATGCATTTGTAAATTTACCTTTAGCCAAATCCCTCAGAGCCAGGGATCCATGACCAGATAATGGGATCATTCGGGCTGGCTGATTTATTCAGCACCTCTTGAAGGGTGTCATCTGAAAGCTCTTCCCTTCTTTCCGCCAAGAACCACTCACCTAGAAATGACTCCAGCACTTTGCAGGAGCAGCCTTAAGAAACTATCATTAAAGACAAGGGAAGAAGACTGCATTCACTAGTCCTGATTCAACTTTCCTTACAAAAACACAAAATTGTCCCCCCAAAAAATCCTTTTTATTACTATGGACCAATTCCTCTCCTTTGAATTAACTGATCTTATAATAAAAGTAGTTTTATTTCAGGAAATTAATGTGATATTTTATGAAAGATTAGGGTGCAGAGGTAAGAAAACCTACTCATATCAAAATTTAACAACATTTAACAATTTCAGTTCTTTGCATTTTGTTTATCCACTTCTAAAATTGTTTTCTTTATAAGTAAGAATGTATAATATTTGTCTTGTAAAGACACTTGCAAAATGAAATGCAGGCATGTTTCCAAATGCCTCTCCTCTCACTTAGGACACATTGCCCTGATGGTAGTTGACTTTCTTTTGGGAAAAATTCTACATCTGAGTCAGTTTACTTTCAAATCTCCTCGGTACTATGAAACAGAGAAATTATGTGTTCTGGGAATCCAGAAATAAACACAGTCCACCACCTACTCCCATTATCAACCCCATCACACTCATAAACCTTATGGCAAAATGGTTATAATGATCCACACAGATTAGAAATAGTCATCACAAATGAGAGCAGGAAGAGTAACAAAATTGACTTGAATTTAGTTGCCTAAGAAAGCAGGACATCATCTTTGATTATTCCAAGTCTCCTGCCTTTCTTTTTATGATATTTGAAAAAAAATATCACTAGTGTTTTTTTCATCTGTATCCAATCTCTTCTGTGACCACTGCCTCTTTTTATATCTTGGAGTCTGTCACATTTAGCTGGAACCACGTGGAGCCGAGTCTTACCCGTTTCAAATACATGAAGGCAGAGTTCTCCTTCCGCTGCAGCTCTCTGATTGGGTTACCTATCTGATTCCAACCCTGAAACTATTCTATTCCCATAAGAAATGAAGCCTATGCCTCAAAAAATGGGGATTTAGGCCTGGAGAGATGGCTCAGTGGTTAAGAGCACCAACTGCTTTTCCAGAGGTCCTGAGTTCAATTCCCAGCAACCACATGGTGGCTCACAACCACTTGTAATGAGATCTGGTGCCCTCTTCTGGCCTGCAGGGACACATGCAGGCAGAATACTGTATACATAATAAATTAATACATCTTAAAAAAAATGGGGATTTAAAAACTCTTAAGGAAGTTGCTCCTCCCCTGCATCACCAAACTTGTATTTTGTCAAACAGTTTTTCAGCATTTCCATTACAAACCTAACAAACTTTTTCAGTTCTTGTGGCATGCTTTTGCATTAAAATGTATCTGCACACTTCCCTTAATGTATCCATCTCTATTCCCCAGTATTGCCTTATGCATTCATCTTGTTGCTCATTCACATTCATCTCAGTTAATGGATCCATAGAACACTAGAAAGATGATAGATAAAAAGATTGATAGAATCTACAACTGTTATAGATTTGTTAAATTACTGTGAAGATAGTACTGAAAGACCATATTTCACACCCATTGTCTCCTGTTTTTAAAATCTTATCTTATCATGTTACATTACTCATAGGAATGGGTTGATATTGATACATGATTACGAGCAGAAGTCAGCACCTTATTAAGATTTCCTACTTTCCCATATCATTTACCATTCAAAGGCCAGTGGAGAAGACAGCAGCACAGGAGGCACATTATGGAACCCCTCTTTGCTTCAAGACTTCCTCACACTTCCCTGGTTTTGAGGTATGGACAGTTGTTAGGGCTGCTGCCTGTCATTCTACAGAGTGACTTTCAGTTGACAACTTCATGTAACGCTTCCTTCACCACTTGGGTTTGGAGAAGGAGGACCATAGAGAGAAGAAAACATAATTTACATAGCTGCATATAAAAGACATAGAATCCTTATCAATGAGTAGTATGGACAGCCTATGCTGACAATGGGCACATGGCTTTAGAAATTTTTAATGTTTCATATAATAATTATTTACATTTTCTCCCTCGTACAGTGTTGTCTCATCTTATGAAAGTATGGCCTTGTCAATTTTATGTAATGTCAATTTATTTATTGTTCGTTTTGTGTTCAGGATGCTTTGCCTGAATAAATGTCTGCGTACCAAGTGTGTGCCTGGAACGTGCAGAGACTCTAAGAGGACATTGATCTCCTTCAATTTGAGTTATAGATTGTTGTGAGCTGCCATGTGGGTACTGGGAACTGAATGTAAGTTCTCTGGAAGAGCAGCAAGTCCTCTTAACCATGGAGCCATTTCTTCAGCTTCTATTTTTATTTATTTTCTTTCTCCTTGTTTTTCCAATTTCATCACTGGGATTTCTGCCAGTTGTCTTCTCTGGTTAATACATTGTAAACAATGTAGATATTTTATTTCTTTTCAGTCAACCTTCACACATTATTTTTATTTTCCTTGTCCTATTTAATTACTTAGGACTTCAAGGAAAATTTTTCCTGTGGTGGTAAGGGATGATATCAACTCCTTCCACTTGCTCTCAATCTGGTTAAGAAAGCTCTTCTGAATTCTGGGTTAACTGAGAATTGTTAATAAAGCATGCCTGCTGGGATTTTGTAGTGCTTTTTCTGTTGATATAGTTCTTCATCTGCAGCTTGTTGATCTATAAACATAAACCAGTAGAACTGACATTATTTCTGTGTCTTATTTAGAATTGTTTAATGAGAAGTAAACAGACTTAAAAAACAACTAAGGATAAGAAGAAATTTTTCAATCACATCATGGAAAAATCCCATAGCAGATTTGAGCATGTCCAAATTGAAGACCTGAAGTGGGACATAGGAACTTCTGGCTTCACTGTGTGCTTTGCTGCCTCTCTCAACTCACCAACTTGCCCTTTTTACTTTTCATTGGCCTAATTTGCTGTGGCCATCTAACTTTCATGTATAATAAGAAGCCTCCAAAAGCCCAACACCAAGATAATTCTGACAGCTATGGGAGTTGCCACTAAGAACAAGCATCATAATAGATGTTATTAAATTGATCCCTTATTCTTTGGAAAGAGAGTTTGAACCAGCAACATCAGGCAGTAGGTGGGAAAGGCCCTGAGAAGGCTAATGTCATCAGCGCATGAAAAAACCATGGATAACTTTCTAATGGAAAGATGAGTGTTGTGCTTGTTGTTATTAATGACAATTTTTATGTTTTACTTCTTGAGAGGTATAGCAGAATCTTCTTAGAGAAGCATAACTATCTATTTTTAACATGGGATAAGAAAAAGGTTACTGGTGCTTGCAGAACATCTAACTGAAGATCATGTACTCACTGAACTGCCAAGGCTGAGATCCTCCAGATGGCAACCAATTACAGAGGGCTTGTTTGCACTTTTGCTTTAGCACATGGCACTATTTATGTTTAGCTGTTAATTCTTCCCTAATAATCCCTGGTTGCGAGCTCTTAAACATTAAAAGTTTGAATCCCACATGTATATGTGGAGCTGAGAATGTTATGCAATCCTGGACAACACAGTTATAGCCATTATATCTGCATAATATGGTAGAATCTGGGTGAGCATGAGAATGCTTCTGAAAATGTGTTGGACTCTGTGTGATCTCGAATATGGGTTAATAATTCAGTCATGCCAACTGTCAATCAAATCATTAGCCAGCCACCATCAGTCAGTATAGCAGGCAGCTGGGAAAATTATCCCAAATCCTAGGAAGGCAACTAGCCATGCATGCAGGTAATTAACCAGTCAGCTAACTAGTTAACAACCATGTCGGCAGATGGTCAAACCTTTTTCCTGAGAGATATAGACCAAATGAATAATTCTTAGCCATCAGGTCAGTGGCCAGGCACTCAGGCTCTTTGCCAATCAATCACCCATTTTGACAGCCACTAGAAAACAAATGATTGCCTGGTAAGGATAAGGATTTTTTATTTTTAATAATTTTGAAGTTTTATGTCATATTACTGTTAATTTTGACAGTTCTTATTAACAAACAAGATCATTCTATTTAGATTTTCAAACTCCAGGAGACATTTAAAGAAGCAATTATGAGTTATGATAAATATAACATACATTATCCTGTACAGTGTTCTCAAAATGACAGCATTGAAGAAGCTGTTTCAAAATGCTAAGAACTACATTTTAGAAAAATTCATTGACTGAGAAAGAGTTCGTTATTTACAGCATTATTGATCTAATATAATTCTTTCATGTATTCTATGCAGATATCTATAGATACCTCAAATATTAAAAACTTAAACTTCAATTTTCTATAACTACAAATTTAAGTATTTTGGGAGGAATGATATGAATCTTTCTTAGTTATTCCTAATGAATGAGCTTACATTGTTGAAAAAATTGACCCAATGTTTGTTTATTTTTAATTTCTTTCTTTCTTCATTCATTCATTCATTCTACAGTACATTGTGTTTAAAAGTATTAGCTTATGAAGGGTTACTTCTCTAAAAGAGTAAATGGACTTTGATTTTGGTGAGGGAAGCATTAAGCACTCTACGGGTTCTAATTCTGACAAATGCACATATTTTCATAAGAGCATGCAGGGTCATTGCTGGAAGTATTGAGCTGAAATTGAGAAAGTAGGATAGGTTAACCAGTTAAGTGGACATGGAGCGTGAACACAATACAGAAGCAGTTCTTTCTCTGGGAAATATGTAGAGTCTTTTCAGAATCCCCAATTATTCTGTGTGTCAATATTGGCATGGCAAGTAGCATCAGCAGGCAAGGCTCTGTTCTGTGCGCTTCATCACAGGCAATCTCTCAAAAGGTAGGGAGAGAGAGAGAAAACAGATTCTATGTTTATCCTCAAGATGACAGAGTCTACATGATACTTCCATGTTCTCACACAGTTATTTCAAATACTTTGGTTTATATTATTAACCCTCACTCATGTTCATATATTGAAATTGACATTTAAATTTTGATTTCAAAGTAGTTGCAAATTCTATAATTCCTTTCATAATTCACATATTTTTATATAAAAAAGATACTTACATTTCTAGATATGGTGGCATGGGTCTATAATGCCAGTTCTTGAGAGACCAAGGTAGGAAGAGTATGAATTTCAGGCCAACCTGGACTACATACCAAGACATGGCCTCAAAAGAAGCTGTTTAGATAATTCTGATATAATCTATGCAATAAAATAGAAATCCAGGTGTAAACTGACAACCCCTATTAGTTATTTCATAAGTATATTAGAGTGATTTAAGAGAAACTTTAAAACAATTTTTTCTATTTATATTTTTTTCCTTTTATGATCTCTAAAAGTCTATAGTGACAAACTGTTTTATTTTAAATTACTTAATTTTTTCTATATAACAAAACTTTACAACAAAAATGAAACATAAATAAATTTTTGCAAAAAAATAAAGTTTATTATGCTAACCAAACCCTTCAAGATTTAAAACAATTTGGGCCAGGTGTGGCAGCATACACCTTTAATCCCAGCACTTGGGAGGCAGAGGCCTGTGAATCTCTGTGTTCCAGGACAGTCTTGTCTTTAGAGTGAGTTGCAGGACAGCCAGGGGTACACAGAGAAACCCTGTCTCGAAAAAACAAAAAATACAACAAGACAAAATAAAATAAAAAAAAACAAAAACCACTTTAATTTGGTATTGTATTTTTTATGTCATTAGTAAGTGCTTAAGACACATTTTGAATGTGTATTGATAATGTGAAAGAATCTTCCAATTAGATCACACATCCGCAGTCTAGTTCTTTTTTTTAATTTTATTTTATAATTTAATTTAATTTTACATATCAGCCACAGATTCCCCTGTCCTCCCTCCTCTCCCCGCCCCCTCTCCCAACTCACCATCCATTCCCATCTCCTCCAGGACAAGGACTCCCCTGAGGATTCAGCCCAGCATGGTAGATTCAGTTGAGGCAGGTCCAGTCCCCTCCTCCCTTCACCCAGGCTGAGCAAAGTGTCCCTGCATAGGCCTCAGGCTCCAAACAGCCAGCTCATGCACTAAGGACAGGTCCTGGTCCCACTGTCTGGGGGCCTCCCAAACACTTCAAACTAATCGACTATATGTAAAACAAAGGATGACTAGACTGCTACTCACAACTCCAGGGAGGCTACCTAGTAAAGAGGACCCTAAGAAAGACATAGGGATCACCTAACGACAGAGAAATGGATGAGATCTACATGAACAAACTGGACGTGAGGGGGGTGGGTAATGAAGGGCAAGTGTTGGGGGAAAGAGAGCTTAGGGGAGCGGGATATCCCAGCTGGATCAAGAACAGAGAGGGAGAACAAGGAAAGAGAGACCATGATAAATGAAGACCCCATGGGAATAGGAAGAAGCAAAGTGCTAGAGAGGTCCCCAGAAATCCACACAGATACTTTCACAATAGACTACTGGCAATGGTCAAGAGAAAGCCCGAACTGACCTACTCTGGTGATCGGATGGCCAAACATCCTGTTGTCACAGCCAGCTCTTATTGGTGGAATGAAATTAAGAAAACCACTGTTAATATTCTTTAAAATGAAAGTAAATTTGAGTATCAGGGAAAAATGGAAAATCATTCAATATTAGAAGACCTTTCAAATTTTCAAAGGTATTATAGTCAACTATTATCAAAACTTTATCAATGACTTCTTAATAGATACATCTATTATATAATTCTGTAATTTTGTGAGAAAATGCTGAAAACATTTTGATTTATGGTTATACTCGTCTCATCAATAGAGTCATTGTTTTCTTCAGTGTCTGAGAATTGGTGGTCATTAATTTCCTGTTACCCAACTTATATTTCCTAGAGAGTTGGGTGGCATGAAGTATTATCAACTTAGAAATATATGCCAATATTAAAGAGCATAAAAATACAAATATAACATACATGATAAAGTGTTTCAGTATTTTGTTCATGGTGTATTAGAGGTTTGTATATCCTGATAAAGTCTTACAAATGAACTATATTGATAAAGATACTGCCTTATCATCTGATTTCTTCAACATTTTCTGAAAATAATGTGTAAGTATAGTAGTTTAAAGGCTTTCCATAAAAACTGTCATATGGAGTGAACACTAGTAAGAGAAAAAGGTATCTGGATTGTTGTCACACTCCATGTGAGAGAGACAATAGGGAAGCCAGGATAAAAATAAATAAATAAATAAATAAATAAATAAATAAATAAATAAATAAAAACTTCTCTGCACTTACAATGAAACTCTTTAAAATTCCTTTTAACTTTCTCATGTAAGTAAATGTATATCGTGTACAGAATATGTCCTCTCTGTATATTCCTGACTTCACTGTTTTCACCTCCACTCCCTCCTTAGTCCTTTTGTTCTACCAGACAGCTCTACCTCTACTCTCATGCCATATATGCATGACAGATTGGATGTATCTGTATGAAATACAATATGTTTTAGTTGTCATTTCTCTGACAGATAATGATGTTGAAAATATATTTGTAAGCTTATTGGTCATTTATATACATCTTTTGAGAACTGTTTGTTTATTTCATTAGCCTATATATTTTTTAGAGTGTTTGATTTCTTGTAGTTTCTTTTTTTTTGAATTTTTGTATTAGTTTTTTTAACTATTTATAGGTTTTAGTTATTAATCCTCTTCTTCATATGTACAAATAGAAAATATTTTTTCTCCAATTCTGTAAGCTTTTCTTTTACTGGATGAATTCTTTATTTTGTTGGGCAGAAATTTTAATTTTTGTATATGTATCAATAATAAACATACTGGAAAATATTTAGGAGCAATTTCATTCACTATATATAAATACATAAATATATATACATACATACATACATATATGCGTGTGTGTGTATCTATCTATCTATCTATCTATCTATCTATATATATATATATAGGTATATATATATAGGTATATATATATATATATATATATATATATATATGCTAGAGTAAAACTCATCAGGGATGAAGAGACCTCAATATTTCAAACTATATGGCACTGAAGAACAAAACTGAAGAGAATATTAGGAGTTGGAAAGATTTTCTGGGCACATACTTAGAATAAAAAGGTGTGGTGATATATTATGTACCCTAATAAACTTGCCTGAGGATCAGAGGACAGAGTCAGCCACTAGATTAGACATAGAGGCCAGACAGTGGTGGCACACACCTTTAATCCTATCACTTGGGAGGCAGAGATCCATCTGGATCTCTGTGAGTTCAAGACTACACTGAGCTACATAAGATTGATCCAGTATAGGAGAGAAACAGATCCAGGCAGCAGTGACACACACCTTTAATCCCAGCCACTTGAGATCTCATGCTTCTGCTTGGGAAGCACATACTCCTTTAATCCCAGAAGTAATATGGCAGGACAGAGAAAGGTATACAAGGTGTGAGGAAACAAGAACTCACTCTATTTAGGAGGAAGATTTCATAGAAGTTAAGAACTAATGGCTGGCTGTTCTGCTTCTCTGATCTTTTTGCTTTCACCCTGATATCTGGCTCTGGGTTTTTTATTGAAACACCATCTAAGATTTGAACAACAAAAGGTAATATTTGAAGTGGCTGTCTTATCCAAAGCTATCTACAGATTCAAAACTCCAACACTATTTTTCACAAAAACAGAAAAATAAATTCACGTGGAATCATAAAATACCTAGACACACAGGAGCGATCATCATCTCTGATTTCAACTTAAATACGGAGCTGTGGTGACAGGAAGCAACATGGTACTGGAATGAAAGTACACAGTGATCAACAGATAGGACAGAAGGCAAACCCAGACAACTAGAGCTGTTTGAATTTTGACGAAGATGAAAAAATTGCACAGTGGAGAAAAGATTCCTCTTTAGCAAATGATGCTGGGAAAACTGCATATCCACATGCATAAGAATGAAAGCAGATCCTCAGCTGACCTTGCACAACAGTCAATCCAAAATGGATATAAGATCTTCGGAGAAGATTTGAAGTTCTGGAGCTGTGATAACAACACAATACCTATAGGACAATTCAAGAGCAAGGCGTCGACAAGCACCTTCTAAGTGTATCTCTGCTCATGATTTTGTAGTTTTAGCATTCCTTGAGACCTAGAAATTCCACTTAGTTGCACACCCAACAGTTTCCCCCCTGTCATTTATCAAAGAGATTTGTCCCCTTTCCATTGCTTTGGTAACATTTTGTAAACCAGGACTGTACATTTGAAAGTCTTTTTTTTTAAACTTCTGACATCTTATCTGGTAGTTCATTTAGCTTTTTAACAAAGTTTCTCAATTATTGTTCCTTTACATTAAGCCTCTTGAGCTCTTTTTTTTTCTTCAAGATTATTCAAGTGATCTTTGTATCTCCAGAGAAACTTAAAATCTTCTTGTCAGTTCCTATTATTCAACCAACAAAAATCCTATCACAGTTTTGATTGGATATATTGTAATTATACAGATACGTCTGAAGAGAATTAAAATCTTAACAATTTGGGTTTCTACATATTATGGATTTCTGTACCTGTAGAGTGGTGAAGTTCTGGGCTTCATTATTTCAATTATCTTCTATAATAAGTCTGAACTGTAAAACTACTTATACATTTCCCTGTAGTGGTATTGTGTTCCCCAAAATATTGTGTACCTTAATAAACTTATCTGGGGTCAGAGAACAGGACAGCCACAATGTTAAACATGAGGATAGGCAGTGGTAGCATACGCCTTTAATCCTAGCATTCCAGAGGCAGAAATTCATGTGTTCAAGGATACACCCAAGCATGGTGACCCACGCCTTTAATCCCAGAAAGCAAGTCTTCAATCCCAGGGAGTGGTGGTAGAAAGCAGAAAGATATATAAGGCGTGAGGACCAGAAACTAGAGGCATTTGCCCTGGAGAGGCATTTGCCCAGGAGAGGCATTTGCC
>CABHPQ010145118.1:11744-57013 GCA_902168405.1 Peromyscus aztecus
AGAGGCATTTGCCCTGGAGAGGCATTTGCCCAGGAGAGGCATTTGCCCTGGAGAGGCATTTGCCCTGGAGAGGCATTTGCCCTGGAGAAGCATTTGGCCTGGTTAAGCATTCAGGCTTCTAGCAGCAGTTCAGCTGAGAGTCATTCGGATATGAGGACATAGAGGCTTCCAGTCTGAGGAAGCAAGACCAGCTGAGGATCCGGCAAGGTGAGATAGCTGTGGCTTGTTCTGTCTCTCTGACCATCCAGTGTTCACCCCACTACCTGGCCCGGGTTTGATTTTATTAATAAGACTTTTAAGACTCATGCTACATTTCCCAGAGATGCTTAAGAATCCAAAATTAACAAGTGGCCGTAGAGATCTGAAACTTATTTTTATTTTTTTGTGATATGAAAATGCATATGTGTATTTCTTTTGTTGTTCTATGTTTTTTTTAGTTCCATAAAATCTGTGCATCTAAATCCCTTAAATGTTTCAGTACTAATTTCATCCAGTGTACAGGAGGCCCAACACTGACTATTAGCATTCTTCTCAGTGCTGAGAAACAAACCCTTGTTTGTGTTTGCAGTTGAGAGTTATAAATTACAATGAAATATCATTCAGTTATAGTCATTCTCCAAGACTGTAAAGAGATGGATGGTCTCAAGGGGAGGGTTGTCATAAAAAGGAAAATCAAACCAGCTGAATAATACAATAAGTCTCTATATAAAGCTGGCTCAGCCAAGCAGAGATATGAAAGGTGGCAGCCTTTGAGGAGATGGCTGACAGATTTCATTTGTCCAGGATCAGATCCTGCCCTGGTGCCGCGTGTCATATCTCCCACCACCCCGTCAGTGTTGTACAGGCACCCTGTGCATGTCTGTCAGGGGAGCACGGAGGGGCAGCAGGTTAAAGGCCAGGCAGAGTTAGGTGAACGGTTTGAAAAGCAACCGTTTTTTCCTTTCTCCCCGCTACAGACTTCACAGTCTCTCCAGCTGATTGACGAATCATACAAAACAAAAATGATAATCGAATAAACATTCCATTTGTGTTATTCTTTTCCTTCTCTTATTCTTCTTTGCTTTGTTCTTCTTTGATATTCACTATTCCATATTCTTGATCTCAGATTTTCTTAACTCTACATTTGTTTTTTTAATATAAATTTTCCCTCCTGGCCTCAGTTTAGTGAATTCACTATTTTATTAGTCAGTAAATAGTTTGTAAGTAAATAAATAGTTTTATAATAATTAACTGGCACTTATTGTTTGATGAATATAATGTTCTTTGAATGAGAGGAAAAAATTTCCTGTCTTCTGATGCTTCATCAACTTTCTTAAATGAGAGCGTTCCTGGCCTCGATCTCTCTCTCTTTCTCTTCCCCCACCACTGTACTATGGCACTGTACTAAGGACTAGGAACTGAACAAAGGACAAATGTCCATGTCTTACATAGATCATTTTAACAACAGATCATCTGCTACCTTGGTCTTGATAATTAAACATTCTAATAGTATGTAATTGAGGTGTCCAAGAATTTCACAATAAAGAAGACACCCTTAAAGACCTTCACAGGTACATACATGGATACATGACTAGCATACATGACATGCTTAACAGAGAACAGAGTAACACTGAAAACTCCTGACTCACAGACTGGGCACAGTAATTGTAATTTGCTACATTTTAAAGGTGTCAGTTATGTAGTAAAAGAAAACAAATATAGAATTGATTTTTTATATTTTCAGACTCCTATTTGTGGACAGAAGTTTTCCTCCATTTTTTTTTAAATACAGTTACTTCCTATGTAAAATTTCCATTTTCCCATTGACCTCCAAATGGTGGTTATTCTCGGTCCCTGTTTGCCCACATTTCCTGTCTCATGATCTTCTCCACATTCAAGTAAGCAATGCCCAATGACTTAAATATTACTGTGCCAGGAATCTCTGAAGTCTTCTATTTCTGTCCTCCCAGAACTAAAATCCCAAAGCACCAGTGGTGATGGCACCACCCAAAGGCTCCACTTCTGAGTCTTGTCACACTTAGAGGCAAATGTGAATTTGGGAGAACAGTAACAAACATTAGTATATTACATATCCTATCTCTGCAATGCTTTGTCTTATCTGGTGTAGAGGGGATACCTACCTCAAAGACCATAGACTTAAGTCCATAAGACACTACAGAACTGTTGGCAGTCTTTAAGTTTACATGACAGTTGTTGTTGTCACCACGACTTTTAAATAAGTACTTAGTAAAGCTTTCTGACACCTGACAGGAGAATTCTGTGGAATGAGACGCAGTCAACTTGTGTACTAGGAAGGGTCCTAGAAATTGTTCTCTACTCCTTTAAATAGCTCATTAGTAGACACTTGAAAGTCATGAGCCAAAATGTATTTCATTTGCATAATTTGCATATATCATCCTAACAACTAGGTATTTGTTTTATTCTTTCTTAGTCTGTTGTCAGTAATTCCAATGTTTCTCCAAGCATGCCATAGTCTGATGAGACAATACCTTAAAATACATAGTTCTGTGTCTTATATAGTGTCTTCTAATGGGTATTTATAAGGACTTTCTTTTGTCATTATTTTTAATAAAACTTTTGAGACCGGGCGGTGGTGGCACACACCTTTAATCCCAGCACTCGGGAGGCAGAGGCAGGCAGATCTCTGTGAGTTCGAGGCTAGCCTGGTCTACAAAGCGAGTTCCAGGAAAGGCGCAAAGCTACACAGAGAAACCCTGTCTCGAAAAAACCAAAAACCAAAAATCAAAAAAACAAAAAACAAAAAAACAAAAACAAAAACAAAAACAAAAACAAAAACAAACAAAAAAAAGCTTTTGAGAAGATTTTTCTAAAGACAAAATTCAGTAGTTCATCATAAACCCATTGTTAGGGCTAGACACATAACACATGCAGACTGACACCACTCGTACAACAGGACAGACAGACACACTGGGACAGATACAGATAGGCATGAAGGCACAGATTCAGACTCATACAACAGGAGGGAGATGGAAGGCACACGGAGCAAGGAACCAATTTAGACAGTAGCCAATCCTGGTGTTCAGATTATATGCATTAGTGATTAATGCTGAGTCACCAATAGTGAATTGGTATCACACTAAGGAAAGACATGAAATAAAAGCTTCCCTTTGGGATAATTTAACCAAAAGTAAGTCCAGATTTGAATTCTCTACTTCATGGAGTTTTAAGTCTTAAGTGACTTTAAAGTATACACGGTGATATATTGTGTACCCTAATAAAATTTTGCTGAAGATCAGAGAGACAAAGGAACAAGCCACTGCCATGTCTTACCTCTAGGATTCCTGAGCCTGAAAAGCCTCCAGCCGAAAGGGGCTTTAGTTCCTGTCTCCTCATGCCTTATATACCTTTCTCCACCTAGCCTTCACTTCCTTCGTAGTGCTGGGATTAATGTCATATGTGCTTTCCAAATACTGGGATTAAAAGTGAGAGATCCCAAGTGCTGGAATTAAAGGCATGTGACTCCCAAGTATTGGGGTTAAAGGTGTGTGCCACCACTGCCTGGCTCTATTTCTCTCCTTGACTGAGTAAATCTCATGTATTCCAGGGTGGCTTTGAACTCACAAAGATCCAGATGAATCTTTGCCTCCAAGTGCTAGGATTAAACATGTGTGCCACAACTGCCTGGCCTCTATGTTTAATCTAGTGGCTTATTCTGTCCTCTGATCTTCAGGCAAATTTTATTAGAGTACACAATGTATCACCACAGGTGTATTATAAACTTTGAATTGATATTTAGGAAAAGTTGCCGTCTCTTGGAATGTATGATTTCATATTATTGCATTGCCACAGTCTGGAAACAGAAGGGAAAAGAAACCCAGAAGGCTGTATATAGATAAAACTGCTCCAATATGCTTAGACCAATATGTGTCATCTTTAGGAAGTGTGAAAGAGCTGTGTCCACTGACCTAGATTATGCATAAAGACTCAGGTTCTTATGCAGGTAATCAGCAGAGACAAAAGTTCATGAACTTCCTGGGAAACTGTACTACCCACTAAAGTACTGCATTGTAGTTAGGTTAGGGGTAGGTTCTTCTTATGATGTGTTTAAAGACGTTTCCAACATGGCTGCAGAAATAAACTACTAGGAAGAGGCAATGAAATTAAAGTATTTATTATGCTCAGGTCCTCGTTGAGATGGAGGTATAGCATTCTATTCAAGAAGCCATGTGAAAGGAGCTTCAGGAAATAGACTCAATCCAGAATGTGAGTAGCTGATGGGAGGGAGAGGGAGAGAAGAGGGGAATGAAAGGGGAGAAGGTTGGTCTCTAGAGGTTACAGCAGTCTGGGATTATAAAATAGGAAACTTGTGGATTTCTCATGGTGGTACACTTAGCTGCTGAGACAGTGTGCTCACATCAGGCTTCTGGGGATATTGAGGCAAGAGAAAAATATGAGGCTTTAAATTTAATAAGGATATAGAGTGCTCTTGTCAATACAAGTGACAGTTTAATATGTTAAAGTGATAACAGCACAAATATTTATACATGTTTTTGAAAGATGCAGCATAAATCTTAGAAACTGATATTTATGGAGTGACACTCTTAATAAATTATGAAATAATACTGAGCAATTCAAAGGAATAGACTATTGGTCCACAATCTTTAGACAAATTTCTAAGAATTATGTTAAGTGAAAATAACCAATCTTCAAAGTACATGTAAAATATGATTAAAATGCAACCTTCTCAAAATGACACATTTACAGAATTGGTAACAGAGCAGTATATTTTCTTGGATTAAGGAAGACCAGTTTGTCTACCAGACAGTACATGGCTGGAGGGTTCATGTTGAAGGAATAGTTTTGTATTTTTTCAAAATCATTTTAGTGTCAGTGAGATGGCTCAGTAAGCAAAAGCACTTGTACATTAGTTGCTCAATCAGCTTTACAAGGGTCTATGTCACTGGGCAAAGCTAAGTTCTGTATTTTCGTTCTGGTCCTCGTTTATGTACATCTTCGACTACTGTTAAATGCCATGGAACCCAGAAAGAAGACATAAAAAGGAAACAAATCATCAACCAAGCTGAAGAACTCCTACTTAGAATAATCTAGCTTGTGGTGATATTTTATTTGTGCTGAAATGTTGTGATATTTTATTTGTGCTTTAATAAATAAAGTTTGCCTGGAGATCAGAGGAATAGGAACAGCTATTATAAGTAAACAAAGAATTCAGGCACATGCCTTTAATCCTATCACTTGGCAGGCAGGAATCTGTCTAGATCTCTGTGAGTTCAAGGCCACACTGGAAACAGCCAGGTGTGGTGGCACACACCTTAAATTCCAACAACTAGTTTACCATGTAGGTCTGGAGGTCTGTATAGACAGACAGGAAGTGACAGAGCTGGGCAGGAAGAGTAGTGATGTAACTGGACAGAGAGAGCAAATCAGATGTCAGAATAGTAAGACATGTAGGCATGGGTAGACAGGAAGTAACTCGCATTTGGAAGCTGCCAAGTTGCTGAGGTAAGGTAAGCTGTGGCTTTCCCTAATTCCCTGATCTCTCTCAGGCTTTCACCCCTATATCTGGTTCCATGTTTTTTATTTAATAAGACCATTTAGAAATTCATCTACACTAGCTCACTATTTGAAACAAACAATGTTAACTCCTGATTGCAAAATAAATAGGTTTTTATATTGGTTATTGTTTAAATTCAGTGTATGTATCTGGCACTCTACTTACTGCTAAAGATCCAGTTGGTAGAATAGCCAAAGGCTGACTCTCCTTAGAGAGCCTATGTTTCTATTGGAAAAAAAAAAAAAGAAAGAAAACAAATTAACATGTGGTTTACTGAGAAAAGATTGAGTATATAAATCAATGCAGTGTAAACAAATGAGGTTTAAGATGGAATGACATGCAGCTGTATAGATGAAGTACTGCAGCAGATAAGAGTTCCGGAGCAAGGCATGTGAGACCTAAAGTTCATGAAACTTATGGGATAAAATATTGCTTACAACTAATTCATTAGCACAGGTAAAATGACTTTGTTATTTTTATGTATCAGGCCTGAGAATACAATCAAAACAGACTGATATTTAATATAAAGTATGTAATTATAGCCCCACAAATATACTCTTCTTCAAGGTGATGTGGGAAATCAAACAATCCAAGATTGGAAGATAAATGTTTTTGTGGGTTGTACTTTGGAGACCTGTTACTAGTAATAAGAACAAGTATAGAAGCTATTATAATCGCATAAACACAGAAATCATTATGCAATTAGTTCATCATCTCAGTGTTTTATCACTTTGTATTAGATATTTGGCACAACACCAATCGAAAGTAACTCATTTGGTCACCAAAAACACTCTGGAAATTGTGTGCTATTCTACATGAAACCATGTTTGGTACGTGAGGAAACTGAGACTCAAAGAGGTAAAAGACTTTCTAAGTTCAGATCAGCATCAGTGCTATTGGGATGAAGAAGAAACTGGAGGATATATCAGCCCTACAACCTGCTGTTTCCCCTGTGAAGGGCTCTGAGACTAGAGGGGACTTATACATCCTCCGCTAGCCCTAGTCATACTTCACCTCCTAATCAGTAACTGAGCTAGGGGTAAATCATAACTATCAGCTCTAGAACTAACTTAATGTTTCTTTTTTTTCATTTTTTTTATTAAGAAATTTTCTACTTACTCTGCATACCACCCACAGATTCCACCTCCTCCTTCCTCCCACCCCCCAGCCGACTCTCCCAAGCCACCCCACATCCATCCTCACATTCCCCCAAATCAAGTTCTCCCATGGGGAGTCAGCAGAGCCAGGCACACTGAGCCTAGGCAGGTCCAAGCCCCTCCCCACTGCACCAAGGCTGTGCAAGGCGTCACATCGCAGGCACTGGATTCCCAAAAGCCTGCCCATGCACCAGGGACGGATCACAATCCCCCTGCCTGAGTGCACCCCCAAACAGTTCGAGCCAAACAACCATCTTCCATATCCAGAGGGCCTAGCCCAGTCCCATGGGGACTCCACAGCCACTAGTCTACAGTTCATGGGCTTCCACTAGTGTGGCCGGTCATCTCTGCCCATCTTCCCATCATGATCTCAACATCCCCGGCCTACAGAATCCCTCCTTTCTCTCATCGATTGGATTCCCAGAGCTCAGCCTGGTGCCTGGCCGTGGATCTCTGTATCTGCCTCCATCAGTCACTGGACAAAGGCTGTATGATGACAGTTAGGTTATTTGCTAGACCAGTCACCAGAGTAGACCAGTCCAGGCACCCTCTGGACCACTGCCTGAATGTTTCTTAAAGACCTTTAGAGGTAGGTATCAGTGCCTGTTACTAAGGCTATTATAATGAGGATGAATCAACTCAGCCAGAACTGTATTGCCGATACAGAAATATCTTGGAATTACCCGAATGAAGGCCTTCGTCCCACTAACCAGGCCCCTCTTAGACCCTGCCAGTTCATCTTAGTGTCACTGTCAGCTAGTTTTCATCAGTAATTTGGGCCCCATCTTAAACTATAGATTAGAGCTTCCAGGGGGATAAAAATAGTTTCCTGCCCCGTATAATCCCTGTGCCCAGCCTTCAGGATTCCTCCTTGTCCTTGCAGAAGTCACTCTGCTTTCTTTCTTAGGGCTGTCATACTGCTATATGGTGGGTACACAGCTAAGCAGAAATCACAAGCAGTGTGTGAATTTGTCCTTTCTGTGACCTGAGCAGCGTTCAAACTTAACATGAAGGATTTTAGTTAATTCTCCAGAAATAGAAATTAAAGATAATTCATTGTTCAAGATAACACAAAATAGCTGAGAAAAACATAAGCCAGGCAATTAGAATCAAGTGGAATTTTCCTTGTGCTCTACATGACCTTGGCTAAATCATTTAATGACATTAAGACTTGATTTCCTTATATGAAAGATCGTTTGAGTACCGTTAAGTCTCCCTGCATTTTTGCAGAGGTTCAGTGATCTGTCACCTAAAAAGCCTTCAGCAGAGTTTGTATACAAATGACATTAAATGAATGCCTGTGTTCTTCATCTTCCCTCTTACGTGTTGAAATGACTGAGAAGGTGCATGTGATTCACCAAGGACATGCAACGGAGTTAGCATCAAAGAATCCTAAGGTAAGAACAATCTTTGATCATCGTATACTGTTTCCCTTGATGGCTGGTACCAGGAATCGAGGCTCTCTGTCGTCTCTAATGCCCTGCATTAAAGCAATGCTTTATCTACTTGAACAGCTGAACATCTATTCAAAACCCAACTACTTAGACAGAAAAAAGCACAATATATCAAACAGGAAATAATTTGATTTCTCGAGTGTGTCATGACCTAGATTATGTTGACTTTCAGAGTGCTGCATTTGTTCCTCTTGCTGAATGTACTTTTAATAAAACATTTGCTTTAAATAAGTTTCCGACTTTTCCTTAAAAATCAGATAGGCAAATTTCAAAGGAAATTACATTTGTTCTTAAGATTTTGAATCATAGCTTGGACAAGAATACTCTTACCTATTTTGTACTGCAGATAATTATCTAAATTCTGAATTAACATGAATCAAAAAGCATGAGTAAGAGACAGTATTTCTGGAATCTAAAATTGTATCTTATTTTTTAATGTGGTATTGCTTGATGAAGTACTCATTCTGAACACACACACAGACACACACATACAAAATTGAAGACACATAAGTAATGTTTCAAGATAGCTTGATATGTGGCATAGAAGAGAGAGGACTTCCCACATCTGCCTCAGTAGGAAGCCACCTGGGGAGAGTTTGTGGTGAGGATGTTAAAATGCGAACTCCTTAGTCTTAGCTGTAGCAATGAGATTTGAAAGATCTGAACATGGCAGCTTCTGGCCTGCATTTCATTAAACAGGCCAGATTGATTCTGGTGCTGAGGCGGAATTGCTTCTCTATGGTCTGCAGTAGCAGTAACAACAATAAAAACAATGATCCCATCCAATACTATTATCAAGTCATTTATTATAATATAAACTCAAAGTGAAAAGTGTTGCCTGTCCAGTCTTCTCTGATCCCACATGCCTATGCTGCTTAACATCACTAGTGCGATCAGTTATGGATAGGACAGGGTTGACTTGTTTTCAGGCAAAAGCAGCATATAACCTGAAATTTCCCTCTGAGTATTCTGTGTTCTCCACTCTTGGCCAGACACACCCTGGAGCAGAGGTCATCTATTTTCCTCACTGTATCTTTTTCTGGTGGAGCCATCTTTTTAGGAGTAGCACAAAACTGCTGACCTATGAAGGACAGCTGGATTTGATAATGTCACAGAGGTCACACAGTAACTTCCCAGTGTTTCCCACTTACTCATTCATCCCAGACAACCATAATGATCTCCTGTGAGGGATCGTATTCATCCCAGCTTAAAAAAAAATCAAAGAAGCCTGATTAATCAGGATCAAAGTTCAAAATCCTTCCTGCACTAGCTCCAATTTCACTCAAATTACCACACGCCTCTCTTCCCTTAGCAATTATCTTTTTCTCTTCTTTTTGTGCCTGGATTATATTGATACTTTTCTGTGATTTGGAGAGTTAGTAACTGCTTCCTCTCCTATCCTGTCCTCTCTCCACTCCCCTCATCTTTCCCAGAATTTTTTGTATGTGACTTTGTAATCTAATTTCTTAAATAAAATGTCAACTTTTCCCTTCAGGAGTTACTTGAGTTTCCCACAGTTATTATTGATTATTAAGCTCCACTTCCTTCAAAGTATCTGTTTCAGGTCATATTTTTTTTTCTGTGTGAGATGTTCATTCTTTCACTGCCTTTCCTTCTAGAATGTAAGTTTCATTAAAGGTGTCTCTGGTGTCCACTTCAGATTTCAGTAAGTAAAATATACAGAAGTGTGCTTTCCACTTAAGACCTCAGTGCTGATTACAACAGCTAGTACACAAAAGGTGCTCAATAAATGTTGTACTTCAAATGAATAGATGGTATAGTTACCTACTTTCTCAGACAGACAAAAAAATTATTCGGAATACTTCTGAGTATTAGTAGACTGACAATGAATAAATGATATTTTACTGTTATTACATATACCAGATTAGTCCATGTAAATGCAATTTAATCAATCATTTACAATTTAGAAAATGAAGAAAAGCTAAAAATAATGCCATTTGTTGCCATATAATCTAAATTCCTGATTTTAAGTGCTGCTAATATTTAGACATTTTTATTCTTCCATATTAATGGCAATTCTATTAGCTTGAATGACATCATTTGCCTGTGTTGTTAATCTCATTAAAATGTTTGTGTTCATGCCTGTATGCCCACGTGTGTGGTTCCAAAATATACTTAATCATTTAAATTGCTTCTGGCATTTTATTGCAATCCATACCTTAATGAAAACTTTATGTATGATTCTTGATGTATGACCCTGATTATTTTGGTGCAAATTTGAGTGATTTCTTTAATAAACGCTTATAACACTTGTGTAGTGTGTTACTATTTTTACTTGATTTGATGATATTTTTCATTTCTCAGAACTTTATTTTATCAATAAAGGGGGCTGAATCTGGTGCATCCCACAATGTTGGTCTAGTGTACATCATTCAGTTACCTCATCAGACTTCATAACTCTGGTTTTTTGTTACTTTTCCACATAGCTCATTGTTTGACTACAGTATCTCTAATGCTTCTAAAAGTATGATTTTTTTTTATTTTCTATCAGAACTGTGTTATTTCCTCCAACTGCACTTTGAATACTTATGTGTTATCAATGATAGAGACACTCTTTAACTGGATGGAATAACTGAGAATTGTATTTGTAGCTGAAATAACACTGATTTTTTTCTGGACAGCTGATTTTGTGCCTGGCAATTGCCAACTGCATAATTCATTGAAGATTAAGGAAGAGTAACAAAAATGCATATTCTCTGAAAGTTTGCAATTTCTTAAAAAGATAAAATAAAATTTGTAAGACAAATTGCTAAATGCTCTTATTAATAAAAAACCCAGACCCAGATATTGGGGTGAAAACTGAGAGATCAGAGGAATAGAAAAGCCACAGTCAACCTCACCTTACCAGCTCCTCAGCTTCCAGAGAGCTATTTCCTATATACTCATGCCTATATACCTTTCTGTGCCCTGCCATCTTACTTCCTCTCTATGCCCAGCTATATCATTTCCTGTCTGTTTGTCCAGACCTCCAGACCTCTATGGTTAACTAGTGCTGGGATTAAACGCATGTGCCACCATGCCTGGCTCTGTTCCCAGTGTGGCCTTGAACTCACAGAAATCCAGAGGAATATCTGCCTCCAGAATGCTAGGATTAAAGGTGTGTGCCACCATTGTCTGGCCTCTATGTCTAATCTAGTCCATGGCTTTGTTCTCTCATCCACAGATAACTTCATTAGGGTACACAATATATTGGGGTATATGATATATCACAAAAATTGTTTCAAAGTATCATCATGAGTAGTATAAATCTGATTAAAGGATTCTGGCATCTATGTAACAAGGGGAGATCCTGGCTAAGATCAAACTCACATTTTGGTGAGCAAAACACACCAAAGGGTGACTTCCATCTGAGACAACACCTGTCACATCTGCTGGTGTGGTGGCCATGAGTGGAAACTGGCTCCTGGCAAATCTACTCTTTATATATAAGAATAATATATTAATAGTGTGTGTGTACTGTGCATGTGCTGATTCACATGTAAGTCAGAAAACAACTTTGTACAGTTCTCTCCCCTCTCTCTTTTGATATTATAATGTAATCACATTTCTCCCTTTGCTTTCTTCCCTCCCAAACCTCCCATATACTCCTCTTGCTCTCTTTCAAATAAATGCCATGTTTTTAAATTGTTTTTATTTGCATAGGCATATATGTATATTTATGTATATTCCTGACTATAACCAACTCAGTCTGTGTGTTACCTGTATGGATGTTCTCAGGACTGACAATTTGGTATTGAATAGTCAATAATGCTGTGCTCTTTCCTGGTGATGAGTCTCCCAGCTCTTAGCATTCTTTAGTGGCCTGTAGTACATTTTTGTACAGTTAAGGGTCTCATGGGCTTTTTCCTGTCCCCTTTGGCATGTCTATTTGTGTTGTCCTTGTTCAGATCATGTTTGGGAAGTCATGTTGGTGAAACATTATGTGTTTAGCCTCTGACATTCCTGGAAGGCACATCTCATGCCAGGCAGAGGTGGTGCATGCCTTTAATCACAGCACTCAGGAGGTAGAGGCAGGCAGATCTCTGTGAGTTCAAGGCCAGCCTGGTCTATAGCATGAGTTCCAGGACAGGCAGGGGTGTCACACAGAGAAACTCTCTCTCTCTCTCTCTCTCTCTCTCTCTCTCTCTCTCTCTCTCTCTCTCTCACACACACACACACACACACACACACACACACACACATACATACATACACACACACACACACACACACACACACACACACACACAAAATAGAAGACACATCTCACAGTAAAGTCCCTGGTCCCTGATTTGGCTCTTGCAACCCCCCTCCCCCAACCCATCCATCAATGTTTCCTCAGTCTTAGGTCCAGGCACATTTTATAGACATATCTGGTAGGACTGATCTTCACAATTTGAATTTTCATTAGTTGTGTTTTTCTGTAGTGGTATCTATCTGTTGCAAAGAGAAGTTTCCTTGGTCTGGGACTTGAACACAGTGTTCTCAAAAGAAGATTATTATTACCAAGAAATACCTCAAAATATGTTCACTGTACCTATTAGAAAAACATAAAAATAATCCTTTGAGATTTTATCACAGTTCATCATAATACACACGTCACCAAAACAACTGACAACAAATGATGGAGGTGATGTGAGGAAATGGGAACCCTCATTCACTGTTGTTTTGATTGCAAAGAGGTTAAGACATTATGGAAATCAGTGTGGAGACTTCTCAAAAAGCTAAAAATAAATCTACCAAGTGACCATATATATACCACTTTTCAGCATAAGCCCCAAGGACTCAAGGTCCCACACTATAAACACTTCCTCAGCCGTGTTCATTGTTTCTCTATTCACAGTAGATAGGAAATAGAAAGAGGATAAATGTCCTTCAACCTACAAATGGTATATACACATTTGTATATATAGATAGGAAATAGAAAGAGGATAAATGTCCTTCAACCTACAAATGGTATATACACACTATGAAATTCTATACAGCTATAAAGACAAAGCATGAACTTTGCAACTAAATGGATGGAACTAGAAAAGATCATATTGAGTGAGATAACACACATTCAGAAAGGCAAACGTTGCATGTTCTGTCTCATTGGAGGCTCCTAGCTCCAAATCTTCAGATTTGATACATAGCCAGGAATAGCTGCAGAAACAAAAAGTAAATGGAAGCATTGTCAGGATATTGTTTGCAGAGAGAGGAGAATAGCAGGATACTTATTACAAGTGATCTGATAGGAGGAATGGGAAATGGGGGATCTTTAGTGAGGAGGCAGGTGAATACAGAAGAAGGAGGATGGAGAGTAAATTAACAATAAGAATAACAGATGAAACCAGGAGGAATCTCTCTTCTATCTTTATGGAAGGTCCAGGGAGCAAATGCAGGTCTCTGGGCTCACATGGCAAGTGTTTTGCCCATTTACTGATCTTACTGGCCCAACTTAATTTACACTTGGGAAGAGAAGTGGCCTGTATAGGTCATGAGAGATAAGGTGGTGAGAACCTTCTCATCAGCTGCCTTTCATCGGTTGTCTACTCCTGCCTCTGACTACTGGGCTTTGATGAAACAATCCTGAAAGAATCCACTATGCTTTCCTGATAATACTCCTGTTTATGCTTCTTTCTCTTCTGTCAAGAAAACGAACTGTAATGTGACAAGGTTTTTGCTTTGCTTCCTTTTAGGGCTCTAAACATCAGAACAGTAAGCTCACATGCTCTACCTCTGAGCTACATCCCAACTCTCTGTCCTGTTTTCATTGTTTTGACTTTTAAGTTGAAGAGAGAATCTTGCTGGATTTCCTAGCTTAGACTTTAGCTTGCTCTGTAGCCCAGAAGGATTTGAACCTATTTCTCTCTTCCACAACCTACTCAGCACTGAGATTCTTTTCTTCCTTTTTTGTTTTCTTCTTCTTTTTTCATTTTATTGAAAATTGATTCTTTTCTTATACACTATATCTCGATTATAATTTCCACTTTTTCTACTCCTCCCAGGTCCTCCCTACCTCCCCTCCCCTCCAGATCCACCCCCTTTCTAGCAATGGGATTCTAAGACCCCACCTCCTGGCCTGGCATGATATGATATTTATATACATAGCAAATATATTCTTATGCAAAAGTTCCTTTTTCTCATTCTTTTACTACAGTTAAGTTTTAATATATTTTCCAGAGATGTCAACTATTACTATGAGTCAAAATTTGGACAATAAATACATGTATTTAATAAAATATGTGTACCTTCCTTTCATTCTATGATAATAAAATTCAACTTGACATAGATCAATGCACTGTAGGTTTACATTCTAAGTTAAATAAAACTTTTTGAGATGAACTTCATGTTGTGTCTTATAATTTCCAAATATTGAGTTGCAGTCAAACAAAGAATCATTTCTGCACAGAGATTTATGGTTTAGCAGATGCCCCAACAGTTATATCTCTCTGGCTTCTACTCTATATTAATTAAAAGTCTTAAAAGTCTAATTTCTTCTGTCCTTCGCCACAGACCACTGATCTGAACAATTACTCCAGGCAGAATCTGCTGCTAGCACCAGCTCAGGTGAATAATAAAATAGAAATATAATTCAGTTAATTTGAAATCTGTCAATGTCTCCACATGGAAAAAATTAACTTTACATTTGATTAGAGAAAATAAATGTTTCTTTTCAAAGGCATATTTGTGTTATGTGCTAGGATAAGATATTTATTTCTCCTGTGATCATCACAATAATACTTTAAGGATACCAACATGGCATGTGGTTTATCCTTAGATCCATTCAATAGATGAAGAAGGAAATGTAGTACTCTATTGATAGAAGGAAGTAGGTATGCAGTTGTGTTCACAATAGTTATTAGACTCTGAAATATGTTTATCCTGAGCCCATCATAGTAATTATTGTTTTGCTTTGATGAACACATTTATTCTCCACAAGAGTCTTCAGTAAAGTATAGAATTATATCCAAATTAATAAATTGGAGAAGTGTAATATGTGTGTATGTACATGGTATATGCACACATGAGTATGTAAGTTTACATGACCATGTGCATGCTGAGGCCAGAGGAGGATGAGGGGCATGGTGTCCTGTTCTATCTCTCTCTACCTTATTCCCTTGAAACAGAATCTGTACCTAGGCTGGCAGCCAACACATCCTAAAATCCTCCTGTCTCTTGTCCCTACATTGCTGGGATTATAGGCATATGGGCAGCCATGTCCAGCTTTGAGCTTGGTGCTGGTTTCTGAACTAAGGTCTGCAAGTTTACACAACCCACACCCTTTCCACTGAACTATCTCCCTAGTCCTTAAAACTGTAATTTGGTAAATTAAAACACAACTACAAAAGGTATTCAATGCCATGAAATTTAACGGGTGTCAAAGACGGGAAAATTCTAATTCTCAAATAAGTATTTCATCTCCATTGATCACACAACTTGTTATCCTTGTGCCATCTGTAGATTCTTTCAAAAATGCCAACATGATTGTAAATTTAAAGTGGTATTCTGAGACCTGTATATTTCTTTGAGTATCCGGAGTCTTTATTGTTTTGTTGTGAGTGGTGGTGGGTTGTTTGTATGTCTTTTTGCTTTGTTTAGCTTTTGTAATAAATCAAGGATGCAATTTGAGGACATGGAGACAGACTTCCAAGAAGCAAATAGCTCAGTTATCATCTAGCAGAAGGCACTTCAGCAGAAGCTAGGACCTTTCTTCCCAAGTTTGCTTCACACCTTTTCTGTTATTCAAAAGCATTCACTGTTGACACCATTCACAATTGTGCAAATGGCATCATCAGATTGTCAGATAAATTGACGCAATTATCTCATGAGTTTTATGGAATACACACATGATATACATTTGCCTTTTGCTAACAAAAAAATGATCTCTCACTTGAATAGCAGTTGTGCCATTGAAATGCTTCTTAGATATTTATTTCAGTTTTCTTGGTAAATGACAACTCTGGCGATAAACACTGATACTCTTTCACTTAAGGTGAGTTTTAGGATTAGACAGTTGAGTTAACAGTGGCAGCTTGGCATATATTAGCATATGAAAACATTCAGCAATGCAGCTCTTGGGGAAAACAGTAATCATTCATAGACAAACAAATTGTAAATTTTATTTTGAATAATTATGAACTAGTACTATCTCAGCTTCACACAGGATGGGTTTTCAATATGAGGTGAAGATTTAAGCACTGCACAGTAGGAAGCCTTGTAAGAGTGTCTGAACATAAAGATCGTGGTATGATGCCTTTCTTTAGGAGAGAGAGAACACAGCAAAACAAACCAGGATGGGATAAATAAGCATAATTAACAGACTGAATAAGACTTTGTCTACTAGAGAGAAGAGTGCTCTTTTAACATCTATTGGTTTCCAGGACATGTCTCTAAAAAACACAGACAAGCTCAAAGACAAAGTTAGGGGTTGTCAAGTATAGCATGCAGATTGGTGAAGTCAAGCAACTCAGTTTTAGGCATCTGTCTACTTGCTACCTGTGCCTTACACCATGACTCCTTGCTTTTCTTGCCTACTGTACATATAGAATAAAAACAGGTCCCCTGCCTGCACTAAGTTGGTTCAATATTGTCACAAAAGCCACAATGATTCATTTATTTGTAAAAATTTGTACAGATTCATGAAATTTCCCAAATGAACATTACTCAAGAATCAGACAATAAATATGTAAAGCATATTCTGAGTCTGAATTATATGAATCTAGATATTATTCATCCAGACTGACCCATTTTTATTTATATTTAAGAATATATCATTGCTATGGGTTCTTACCATCTGTCATTGATAGTGGACCTATTGTACTTTAGTGCTAAGTCAAGCCCTGTGATGATGTGGGAGCCACTCAGACTTCTCATCTTCATGGATTAAGACAACACTTTGTGTCAGTTTGCTGGTTCGTTGCCTTTTGTAGGAACAGACTCAGAATGTGAATGTTGTCTTGAGGTATGATCAATGTCAGAGACTGATTGCACACCGCAACTTTTATATGCTATCTAAAAGATGAAAGGTAAGGAAAGACTTATTGGGAATCCAATATTGTCAAAGGAGTCTGTAAATATAATTTCAGTACAAGAAGAATGCTTTTTGTTTAATAATTGGCTACAATGTATATTTATTATTCAATAATGAGTCTTTCTGGAAAGAAGCTGTAATGTAATTCCAAGATTCATATTTATATTTTAATATTCTGGTGTAGCAAAATTTATAGGTATCACTAAGATTTACTGTCTTAGGAGATATAACTTACAGGCATTGACAATCTGAGCTTTTTCCATGGATGTGTTTTTCCATCTCATGGCAGTTTCATTTTACGATTTCCTAATGACAATGTCAAACAACTTGTTTATTTGTCATTAATTGTTTCTTAATAAACTGTTCATTAAAATATGTTCTTCACTCTAATTATTTGCATGTTTGTCATCCACTTGTAACTTGTTAAATGTGTTAGCAGATATTAGACATATAACTTATTTTTATTTTTTGTTTATATTTTTCTGACACAGATTAGAACCATTGTAAATCTAATGTCATGATTACTTTCCTGAATATTCTAATCACCACCCCTAACACTATTGTCTTCCTTTCTCTTTGAGTTGCCTGAGAGGGTTTGAAATGTAGATGACTACTTGCTTGTCACAAAATCATTTAAATATTCTTGGTGCCATGTCTGGGCTGTTAACTATTTTCTTCTCGGATTTTAGGTTTACTAAGATGAGGGTATTTCCTTCTGAACCTGGTAATGAACATCTTGGCAAACCAAGATAAATTGTGAGTTCTGCACCAGTGAACATCATTTTAAACTTTCAGAATGGTCTAAATTGAGCCTTTAATACATACAGTGTATGATAAGGGTATTTTTTTTGTCTTCCCATGGACATTTTCTTTTGTTTATTTAAGCTTTAAATGGGTTTTAAGAATTTCATTTCTGAGTATTGTATTGACAATTCCACACACCTCCCCCTTCAACTCCCTCTTTGTTCTCCCACTCCCTCTCAGCTTCAGGACCTCTTCTTTTTTTATTTTATTTTATTCATTTTACATACCAATCTCAGATCCCTCTCTCATCACTCCTCCTATTCCCTGACACACACACATACACACCCTCCCCTTCTCCCCTCCTCCAACAGGGTAAGTCCTCCCATGGGGAACAGCTAAACCTGTACATTCAATTGAGGTAGAACCAAGCCCTTCCCTGCTTTATCAGGGGTGAGCAATGTGTCCAACCATAGGAAATGGGATCCAAAACGGCGGCTCATGAACCAGGGATAGATCCTGATCACACTGCCAGGTACCCCTCAAATAGACCCAGCTACACAACTGTCTCTTGTATTCAGAGGGTCTAGTCTGGTCTCAAGCAGGTTTCATAGCTGTTGCTCTAAAGTTTGTGAGTTTCTTTGTGTTTGGTTCAGTTGTCTCTGTAGATTTCCCCATCATGATCTTGACCACCGCCCCCCCTTGTTCATATAATTTCTCTTCCTTATCTTCGACTAGACTCCCGGAGATCGGCCTGGTACATGGCTGTGGATCTCTGTATCTGCTTCCTTCAGTTACTGGGTGAAGACTCCATAATGACGGTTAGGGTATTCACCAATTTTATTGCCAGGGTAGGCCAGTTCAGGCACCCTAACCACTGTTGCTAGTAGTCTAATCTGGGGTCATCCTTGTGGATTTCTGGGAATTTCCCTAGCACCAGGTTTCTCCCTTACCCCATAATATCTCCCTCCATCAAGATACCTCTTTCATTGTTCTCGCACTCTGTCCCTCCCCTAGCTTGACCATCCTGTTACCTCATATTCTCATCCTCTATACCCTACCCTCTACAGCCCCCTCTTTACTCAACGGGGTCTCCGATGAGGGTATTTTTTTTAATTAAGATTTTTTTATTCATTTTACATACCAATCACAGATCCCCTTCTTCCCTCCTCTGTCCCCTCTAGCCTTCCCCCTCCCCAACCCATCCCTCCCATCCCTTCCTACAAGAAGTTAAGGCCTCCCATGGGAAGTTAACAGAGCCTGGTACATTCAGTAGAGGCAGGTTCAAGCCCCTTCTCCTGTCTCAAGGCTGTTCCAGGTGTCCCACCATAGGTAGTGGGCTCCAAAAAGCCTGCTCATGCACCCGGGATGGATTTTGATCCTACTGCCAGGGGACCTCTTAAGCAGATCAAGCTACACAACTGTCTTGCTAAGCAGAGGGCCTAGTCCAGTCCCATGGAGGTTCCACAGGTGTTGGTCTAAATTTCATGAGTTCCCACTAGTTTGGTTTGGTTGTCTCTATAGGTTTCCCCATCATGATCTTGATTCCCCTTGCTCATAGAATCCCTTTTCTCTCTCTTCGACTGGAATCCTGGAGCTTGGCATGGTATTTGGCTGTGGATCTCTGCATCTGCTTCCATCAGTTACTGGAGAAAGGCTGGCTCATGATGACAGTAATCATGATCTGATTACTTCAGGCACCCTCTCCACTATTGCTAGTAGTCTAAGCTGGGTTCATCCTTGTGGATTCCTGGGAACTTCTCTAGCACCTGGTTTCTCCCTATTCCCATGATATCTCCCTCTATCATGGTATCTGTTTCATTGTTCTCCCACTCCATCCCTGTTCCCTTAAGTTCTCATCATCCATCCCCTCCAAAAGCTACCTAACAAGGGGGAACCAAAGAGGGACACATGGATCACCCTGGGAAGGGAAAATAAATGAGATCTCTATGAGTAAACTGGGATGAGAGGAAGGAAATAGAGAGGAGGGGATGGGCGATGAGGGTATTCTTAACCCAACACTGGTTACCATAGTGTCCTCTAATTTTGACATCTTTCATAAGATGTTCCACACCACCCTCTCTGCCTATTTCTAAATTCCAATATGTATCACATATCCTTGCTTCTCCTATCTGTCTAGAAACCTTGTACTTATTTGTTGAGTATTTTATTTCTTTAGAATGGATAGGCAATTTCCAAGTTTCTTACACATAAAATTCAAAAATAAAAGTGAGCAAAATTATTTTGTGTCTCAGTTAAAATATCTGTGAGAAAATCTTTTTTTTTCATTTTTCTTTATTAAGAAATTTTCTACTCACTCTACATACCACCCACAGATCCCCCCTCCTCCCTCCTCCCACTTTCCAGCCACCCCACATTCCCACATCCCCCAAATCAAGATCTCCCATGGGGAGTCAGCAGAGTCCAGCACACTGAGCCTAGGCAGGGCCAAGCCCCTCCCCATTGCACCAAGGTTGTGCAAGGTGTCACACCACAGGCTCCAGGCTCCCAAAAGCCTGCCCATGCACCAAGGATGGATCCCAATCCCCCTGCCTGGGTGCCCCCCAAACAGTTTGAGCCAAAAAACCATCTTCCATATCCAGAGGGCCTAGTCCAGTCCCATGGGGGCTTCAGGCCACTAGTCTACAGTTCATGGGCTTCCACTAGTGCTGCCGGTCATCTCTGCACGTCTTTCCATCATGATCTCAATGTCCCCCGCCTGCAGAATCCCTCTTCTCTCTCATCTATTGGATTCAGGATGGCGCCTGGCCGTGGATCTCTGCATCTGCCTCCATCTGCCTCCATCAGTCACTGGACAAAGGCTCTATGATGACGGTTAGGGTATCTGTGAGAAAAATCTTAGCAAAATGCCTTAAACACAATAAATATTCAGCAAACCCTAATTGGGTACTGAGATATAATTGGAGAATGACACTATCTCCCCTAGAGCTGTAGAGAATGCTTCCATCAACATAGTAGACAGATATCCCTTAATGGGAACTTTTATTTATGTTTTTGGGGTTTGAGGTTTGCTGGCCTTTTGAAATGGAGGGAAAATGGAAGATAACTACTTAGTTCCCCTCCCTGATTTATGAGGTACACAGAAAACCCTGGAAAATTATTAATATAGAAAGCACTCAAGTTCGAGCACCATTTCCCAGAAATTATAGTGACTAGAGTCCATCAGCTTGAGTTCCATTCTGACCAGCATAACTATCCACATGGAAGTTTGCAGAGTGAGTGTCAAGTAGTTGGGTCTCAGAATGAGGTATTTCATTATGATATTTGGCTTAGATAAATGTTCGTTGAGGAACTCTTTCTGAATCCTGTCTAATACAATACTTATTTTTTCACTTGTTCATTTATATTTTATATATTTGCCATTATTTTTTACCTGTTATAATAAACTACTTTGTAACTGATCTCAGAACATAAAAAGGAAGATGTCTCAAAGAAAGAGAATAATGCAAATATCAGAAGTATAAGATGTAATACATATTTGTTACATTTGATTTGAGTTTTCTAAGCTAAGTTAAAGCTAGCAGAAAATGCTTTATCTGGTCATTAGTTCAGTGTTCTATAAAATAATGTACTTTAAGTGACATAAAACTGAAATGTGCAAATGATCTGATTTAAAGAAACATATGAGTTTGCTAACATTTATTTCTATATAAGCTCTCTTTTACATCTGTTTCTTTGACTTGCATAGTTAAGGGTATGAAAATTATACTTAATATTCTATTTGTGTCAAGTCATGTTACTTTCACAATTTGTTCTTTTAATTGTCTGCAGAATTATGTCATTACATGTCAATAAGAGTTAATTTAATGACACTATAAGTAACTTTGAAGTATGCAGTAATAATAAAACATGCTATATTCATAGAACATACTTGGTTTACTTGGTTAGCATGTAATGATTTATACAACAACTCTTATCATAAAATAAGACAAAATTATAACTGTTCTGTGATCCCAGATATTCCACTTTTATAATGGTAGAACAGAAATGCTACAATTTCTAAAACTACATGAATATAGATGATACAAAAATGATGAACTATCTTGCTTTTTCTTCTTTCCACCATAGATGTAAAAAAGTTGTTTTATGTTAATTTTGCATTTGTATTAAAATATTTAACTTAATCATTCATATATCCAATAAATAATAAGCATTAGACACTGCTCAGATGTTATAAATATAACAACTGACACACAGGAAATGGAACCAGCCATTGCATAACTTACAGACTGCTTGTGGATGTATTAAAGAAACAGTAAATAAAAGCAGTAGTAATACATATGGGTGTTCATCAAAGCCAAATAAAGTGATATGTGTAGGTCAAAGGCTAGAGGTTGGGGGTGGGTTTTAAGGTGTCAATGTCCAGCCATGCTCTTCTTTTGTTTCTGCTCTTAGATTAGGATGCAATCTCTAAGTAACTGCTTCAGTACCATGCCTGACTTTTCTCCCAGCCTTGGTGGACATGGACTAATATTCTGAAACTGTAAGGAAGCCACTAATTAAGTGTTTTATTTTATAAATTACTTTGGTCATAGTGTCTCCTCCTATCAATAAAACAGAAACTAAACAAAAATCTCTTCCACAGATTATACAGAAATCTGTAGAAATTATATGTGATATAACTCTGTGCATTTGTCTAGTGTAGGTTTTTATTACTTGGTGTCTCTACCCAGACTGAGACAGTATCTTCAACTGCAAAACATACAGTGTCAGTACCCCCATCTAGTGTGAAAATTCTCTAGGCTTTGCCATTTTCCAACGCTCAACTCAGTTATATAATTCTACTTACTCATAACCAAAATACGGCAGAAGCCTAGTCACTTTGTCTAGCACAATTGAAGATTCCCGAATGCTTTTGGCTTGAGCTATTTGGAAGAAATCAGTCTGTGTTATACAGTTTATACATTTCAGTTAAGCCTCCAGAGTTTGCTTTTTAGTCATTTTCCCCAAAGACTCAATTTTCTTTACTTCTTTTTCTGTTTTTTTTTTTCTTTTTTTTAAATGATTCAGCACCCAGCTAGGTTGAGCTATCAATCTCAGGACCAATAGAACATGAGGACAATATGAACTGGAAATACCTCCCATGGAGACTTGTTTGTGAAAGACTTGAACCCAGTGCAGTAGTGTTGGGTGCTTATGGATCTTTGAAGAGATGGGATCTACTGAAGGACTGAAAGTCATGCTTCTTAAAAAGATTGTGGTGACCTGGCTCCTTATTTTCCTCCTTTTCTCAAAGGTTGGCCATGGGTTGGTGGTTTGATCTGTTACAAAAGCCATCTGCTGCCCAGCCACATGTGTAAAATCAACAGCCTCAATTCATCTGTTTCAGAAACTTTAGCCAAAATGAACCTTTTCTCTTTCTATGTAGGCTATCTCAAGTATTTGTTGTAGTGATGGAAAGCTGCCTACAAAAATGACAGTTTTTGTACCAAAATACATGTCTTTAGATTTTGATATTTATATCAGCAGTAAAATATGCCAACTTTGTCAAGTTATGACTTCCAGACTGAGCTTGCTAATATCTGCACATGCTCAACCCTTGACCATCTGACTTACATTCCAATGCCACGGAGCAACATTCTTGAACAAACAGGTTAGAGATATTTTCATATTTCTTAGAGATGATACTCATCTAATGATATTGAGATTCGCTAAACAAGATTTGTTTCCACTGTTGAATCAAAATTCACATAAAAATAAAAATTTCTCTCTTCCTCTCTCCCTTCCTCTCCTGCTCTTCCTCTTCCTTCGTCTTTCTACTCTCAAATTCTTCTTTTTCTTTCCTAAATGAAGTAATTCTAGTTGCTTCAAATTCATAAAGATTTTAACAAGAAATTTATATAAGGCCAGAGGGTCGCTAGTGCTAATGACTACTACAAAATCTGTTATTTAAATGGTGTTGTTGCTGCTGCTGCTGCAGCTGCAGTTGGTGATGGTGGTAATGATGATCCTTGAATGACTGCTGTGTATTCTTAATATAATAAATTTAAATAAACACACTTATAGATGATGCTAAATGAAACAGTCCTACAAAAATATCATAACCTCCATCTAGTAAAATACACAAGAATATTTACATATAGAACTGTATTTGTTTCTTGTTTGTTTGTTTTCTCTACTTTTCTTTCTGAATGTGAGAAAATCTCATTACTCAAACAGAGATAATATTGACATGAGGAAGTGACTATGAGAGTAAAAATAGAAGGTATAAAAGATAAACAATATATTGAAGGAATAAATAAGAAAAACATGTGTATGCTTCTGATTTACACTGTGAGATTTCAGTTCTCATTTTTAATCAGTACAGTTATATAGGAGAAAAATTGTATGTCCATTTCGAAGAGAAGAGAACTGATTATTTAGGAAATAGAATAATTACTGTATATTTATATATTACTTCAAAGAGAACTGGTTCTTTAGGAAATAGAATAATTAATGTATATTTATATATTATCATTGACATTGTCATCATTTAAGTTAGTAATTAGAGTGTCCTGGCTAGTTTTGTGTGTCAACTTGACAAGAGCTAGAGTCATCAGAGGAAGGAGACTCAGCTGAGGAAATGTCTCCTTAAGATCCAGCTATAAGGCATTTTCTCATTTAGTGAGCATCAGGGGAGGGCACAGTCCATGATGGATGGTGCCATCCCTAGGTTGTTGGTCCTAAGTTCTATAAGAAGGTGGGCTGAGCAGACCATGGGAAACAAGTGAGTAAACAGCTCCCCTCCATGGCCACTTCAACAGCTCCTGCCTCTGGGATCTTTCCTTCCTTGAGTATCTGTCCTGACTTCCTCCAATGATGAACATCAATGCTGAAGTGTACGCCTAATTAACACTTTCCTCCTCAAACTTACTTTTTGGTCATGATATCTCTTCACAGCAATAGAAACTATAAGACATTAGTGTGATGCTTTTCATTTCTTTCTGAATTTTCCTACTTATCCCACTCAGGTTATAAATGAATATTTGGACAATAACTGGGCAATAAAAATATCTACATAGATAAATATTTTAGTCTTCTAGAGTATAATAAAAATATAAAAGACATCCATAATAAAGCTATTGGTGAGATCACTATTCCAGATTTTTAAAAAAAAAAGCACATTTTGCCATCAACAAAATATTTTCAAGAAGTTTTCGAAGAGGTTAGAGAAGCTATGAAGAGATCAGAGAAAGGGGAACACAAAGGATGATGGAGATATAGTAGAGGGTAGTTTATAAAAGGATGTTAAAGGGTTAAACTCTCCCACTCTCACAACCAAATTTAAGTTTCAGTTCTCTGAAAAGGACAAAACAGGTGTCTCCCCCAACAAAGGGCCATTTATCCACAATGGTCTTACATTCGGGGCTGCTTGCTTAGCCAATTACTTTTGAGATGAACTAACTGCTCCTGAAATTGCCCTAGCTGTGCTTAAAAAGAGCCTGCACACTACTCTTGGGATCGTCGCTATTTTGTACAGGTCAACAACCCCACATGCAAGTTGGCATATTAATAAATGCTCTTTTCTCTTATATACTATTTGAATCTGGGTTCTTCCTTCAGCATTTCCTCAGATCCTATGGACATGTATATAGAAAACACATTATGTTCATGATATATAGTCATCATGCTTAAAAATATTGTTCAAACCAGTAGATTAGTTAATATTGTGCTATTGCTCTTGGAAGGAAGAGAGACAAACCCAAGTCATAAAATGTGTGTGTACTAATTCATTATTTTCATTTTGTGTTCATTTGCCAACATCTGTCCTTGTGAGACATTTTGTTTTATCAGCATTGAACCTGATTCTTCCACATAACGTGTGTTCTGTGTAATGTATGGTTCTGGAGATTTTGATTTATTTTTCTATGTATAATATTTATTTTTCTATGGAAAGTTTAAATTGTTCCTTCTTCCAGAGCCTTCTGGCATGAAGTGCTGTCTTACACCACTATTTCTGGGAAGATGTGAATAAATGTCTATTTATATCAGTTGGGGACAAGCAACAGTTCCTAAGAAGGGATACTATAGTGGGTAGCCATTCCAGCTTTGATCTGGAAGTTCCAACCCCCATTGAGGCTTAGGTAACTGTCACACCTACAAGGCGGGGCCAAGAGAGGACCCTGAAGACTCGAGATCTGGATGTGCGGGCTCTCTTGGTTCCTGGACCCTGAACGCTGGAGGTACACTGAGCAGAGTTCTCCAGAAAGAGAATCTTTTTATGTAAGCCTTCATTGCTATCTTTTAAAACCTGTATCAGTCCCAATAAAGACTCATCTTTGTTCTTATTATTAAACCAGTGTTTGAACACTATGTGAATTATTACGATGAATGCCAAAATGGTACAGGCCAGATATGCCTTAGGAAGGTCATATATTTCCAGGAAAATGTCATTCATCATACAGGCAAAAAAATTTTTAAATTCTTGTGAGGTAATGTTGTCGGCCATATTACAAGAATTACTCAAAATTTGTTAGTCAATTTTAAGGTGTAAAATTATCAAGTACTTTTACTTGAAGTAAGACGCTTTTTTGCCTGTCTTACCTTTCCGTGGTTTGGGGGGGTGTAGTAGCACTTTTCAGCCAGCAGGAGGCATTGGTATATCACCAAAGCAGGTCCTGTTAAATGCCTTGCCTGGCGGCAGAGTGAGCACAGGTAGGCAGTTTTTCTGGTGACTCCATGGAGCTTCAGGGCATGGAGAGTTCCAGGCCACTCTAAGCCCCTCTCTGCCTCTATAGACAGGAGGTCTGCTCCAAACCCTCTCTGTGCCTAAGTAGGGTGCCGCCGGGGAAAGTGCCGAGTCTATTTTAACTAGGTGAAACTGTGGAAGCCTCAGGCTAGGGCGGGGAGCTGTCACTCAGGGAGGAAAGGGAATGCCTCACTCACAGGGGTTTCGCTGGTCTGGGGGCTAAACATGCCACGGAACTGAGACCAGATTAGCTCTTTTTCAGGAATGGAACCCTGTAGGTTTTTCCTGGTTTTACTGAGCCCTGCAGGCGGTGCCCTGCAGCTTCAAGTGCCTGCCAGCCAGGGAGGAAGCAGAGGGTGGGAGCCACCCAGGCCTTTGGAATTTGCCCCACGCGAGCGCCAGATATTGGTGAAATTATTAAGGCCACTCCATGTAGTTAAAAGAGAGGTTTATTTTGTGGGGTAATTTACAAGTGAAGGGATAGGTAACAGGGTCTGGGAAAGGTGTAGCTCAGTCCGGTGGTGTTCTCTGGAGAACTCTGCTAGGTCTACTTTTAGCGTCCAGGGTCCAGGAACGAAGAGAGCCTGTGCATCCAGATCTTGGGTCTTCAGGGTCCTCCCTTGACCTGGTCTTGTAGGCGTGACAATTACCTAAGCCTCAATGTGGGTTGGAACTTTCAGATCAAAGCTGGAATGGCTACCCACTACTGGATACCAATAAAGTCTGGTTTGGTAAACCATTGTGTTTACTAGAGTTGCTTACAGGATAATCCATGAGAGGTTATGTATAGGCAGGAATGACTCAAGGGTAACTGTATCACTGAAAGCGCATTCTAGAATGGGTGATGACTCACAAAAGCTGGAAACCTGGTGCATGCTGCAGGGCTTGCAGACAGCTCACCCAGTTGGAGAAGGTCTTTTTAAGAAGCTTGGCTAATCTCTGCCTCTTCCAGAAACCTTGGCTCTTCTGAGATTCTCTCTCAGCAATCCTTACTGCTCAAATAAGCTTGAGGAAGGAAGGGCTTTCTTACTACATCTAGTCAGTTTGGGGAGTTTCCTGAAGTTTTTGAATTGTTTACTTGTAGACAAATTTCTAAACAGTCTTATTAAATAAGAAACACAGAGCCAAATACAGAGGTGCAAGCCATAGAGATCAGAAGAATAGCCACCAATTAACCTTAGCTTACCACCTCGCCTTAGATTCACAAGAGAGCCTCTTCCTGTCTAACCTGCACCTTTAATGCCTTCCTGTTCTGCCTTCTCATTGGCTCTAAGCCCAGCTACATCACTTCCTCATCACTGTCGGTCTACACAGACCTCCAGGTCTCTATGGTTGGTATTGGGATTAAAGGCATGTGTCACCACGCTTGACTGTGTCCTTGAACACATAGAAACTCTGCCTGCCATGTGATCGGATTAAGGGCATGTGCCACCACCACCTCACTTCTGTTTATGGCTGGCTATGACCCTGATCTCCAGGCAAACTTTATTTATTAACATACAAATAAAATACCACATTTCAGCACAAATAAAATATCACCACATTTACTTCTTTAGCTTCTCTACAGAATAGAAAATTTCACCTCTTTTTAGGACATTCTTTATCTTAACCAACTTCCATACAATTTAAACAATTTCTGACAAATTGCTATATAATAAGTAATCATTCTATCTATTATATGTTTCATACTATCTATTCCTTGGTGACACTTTTGAGTTAATAACAAGCCAGCATCAATAAAGAAAGAGACATTATACTTATGACTCTTGATAGTATGATTATGAATTCCTTTGACCTTTAGTTTGACAACGTTGTCCATTAGACATTATTTATCTGCTATAAATAAACTAAAAGAATGTACCCATTTTCTATCTTTTTACCTAACATAAGTATGTTATATATATTTTAGCACTTCCTCAACTGGCATCATATAGTGGATTGGGAAGAATTCTCCATAAGTTTGCTCGTAATTTAAACTGACTTATCTGACCTTATAGTCATAAGCACCATGAATTGTCCTTGAATGAATCTTATCTAGTGTTCATCCTCTTTATAATGTACAGCATAGACTTCCTGTACTGTCGAAGACTTAGCACTTCAACACTTGCTTGGGACCCAATTTAAACATTAAAGTTGTCAAGAAAAACACATAATAATACCAAAAACTGACTATAAATAGGACATGACATAAGATTATTGTTTAAAATATGATATCCCTCTTAACCTTAAAAAGAACAAACAAATCTAGAAAGTCCCATTCTTAAAAACACTGTATATCTTTAAAGAACAGAGAACACACATGACATATTGATTAGGGGTTAAAAATATTTGGAAAGCAGACACATTTTCTGATATAGGACTCATAACCAATGAAGACGTTATACTTTGGCTCCATGAATGAAATAACAATGGAAGGTTAAAGCAGGAAAGAAACTTGGTATAATCTACATTTTAACTGGTTTGTGAGAAGGTTCAAAGTCCTTCATTTGTGCTGTGAATGTGATTCCACTGGGCCATTTTGGTTTCTTAACAGTGAACAAAATGTATATTCCTCTAGCGATCAAGCACACTAACACAATAAATAACTTTTAAATTAGGTTGCTGGTTCAAAATTTAGCCAAGTGAATTTACAATCTTAGCTCAGTAAGTCCACGTACAAGGTTGTTTGTCTTAAATTTATTGGTATGAGTTGAGATCAAACCTTGTTTCTGTAAAAGGAATAGTTTGTACTAAAATATAGCTGTGAAGTAAAACCCAAGCCAGTTCTAGGAGTAAATTTAGTCATTTGTGGCTAATGAGATTTGTGTGTTTTCTTTGTGGAGGGGCTGATTGTTCCTTGTGGAAAGTACCTTTGGCCTTAAATGTTTCAAGAACGTGTTCAAAGATTGGTCTTAGCCATGCAGTTTTTAAGGCAGTTATCAATCACATTTTAAAATTTAAACCAACCAAAGTAACAAGCTAATCTATCATAGAATTTCCTAACCACTTTACTAGAGTATGAGCAATCAAGAATGTTCACTTAATATCTACTTTCATGAATGAGACTTGTTCTTTTTCTGTGCTTTGTTCTTAGAGAAACTTCCCTCCGATAATTTATCCTTTATCATTTTTCCCACTTATTACTTCATTCTCCTTTTCTCCCTAAGCTAAAGTTCTGTGATATTAAAATTCTTTATAGTTTCTTCACATTATTTTGAATTAAACACAATCTCACCCCACAAATGACTACAGAAAGATCATTTGACTACAAAGCATCTATTAATTCTTCTGTCTCTGCTGGTTATGGGCCTTGAATAGGCCATTTACTTAACCATGATCCAAAACACTAAAATAAAATGGCAGTATGCCTGTCCTCTTTGTTCTTTTAGAAACTGGTCTGCAAACTTTGAAGCCTTGAGTTTATTCAGGGATTCTTCTTATTATTAATTGCATTATTTGTTTAGTAGTAAGAAGGAAAATGACTCAAGGTAATGATGAACAAGACCATCAGTTGAATTGCATACAGATTTTAAAGTAGATCTTGAATTGTATCTATTGACTATGAAATCCCCGGGAAAACGCCTCCCTCCCAAATAGGCCTTGTACAGGTCATATGGGTCATGAGTGTATCTACAAAGTCAAGAATGCCATCTTCTGGTGACCTCAGTATTCCATTGCCTATCCTAAGTAGAATGAGATCAGTCTGGTTGTGATCACACAATGGCTCTATTAGTTCATTCATTTGTATGTAACAATTAAGTTATTATGCTTACGATATTTGGCATGGTGACTTTTTTTGAGGCTTGCATGTTCTATTAAGCTGGTGCTTCCCCAATTAAAGTGAAGAGGATAATTGTTCTTTCTAGCATTGCTAAGCTAATCAGTTGCCCTGTGCTTAATCTGGGATGGAAAACTCTCTATGGATACACAGCACTGGGATATTTTCAGTTTGTAATTTCCTTAAGTTCTCTGATCCATCCCTGGGTTCTTGCTGCTTTTGTTCTGTGAAAATCAGTTACAATGACTTCACATTTGGGGCACTTTTCCTGTGGGAATCTTGTCTCCAAATTCACTTTTATTTTCAACAACTTCTCACCAAGTAGACTCTCAGCCAGTGAGAAATGTAATATTAGCCTGTAATTTCCTTTGCTGATGCTATGGCTTGACAGATAGAAGAGTAAGAGACTTAGTGGAGACAGTGAGCCCCCTAACTGTTCCAGCTCTGTCATTTTGTTCAACAATCAAGAGATTAAGCCAATAATGGAGTCCATTCGAAGTTTATAGGAGAGTGGAAGAAAGGCTTGATAAAAATGGGATGGTATCAAAGAAAATTATCTAGTTCTACAGTTTTCTAAAATTACAACATTCACCACCATCAAATCAACCAAGAAGAACATCAGTGAGACATTCTCAGTCTCTCCATGTTCTCTACTAATTCTGAAACTGGTTTCCTTTTCCATTCCTCAAACTGGAGCTAGGGTTGTCAAAGAGCCTCTGATCCACTGATTTACTTGGGAATGTTCCCAGTTCTAAATACAACACAATCTTGGAATTTACAGGTGATTGCTTTTCTGCAATTATACCTCTGGTGTTTAAGGAAGCCATCTTGGTATATTTGCTCTCCAGGATGAGAGTTGTCTCTGATGTGTCACTATGCGCCTCCTCGGACATTCTAGGCTCCACAATACTATTTTAATACTCTTAGTGGTTCATTATCACCAAGACTTCCAGTAAAAAAACGAAACAAAACAAAAAACTGAGCAATATTTAACATAAAGTTCAATGTCTAAAATTAGTAACATACAATAATTTGCTTTTTTTCTTGATCATACTGATATAACTCCTATCTTTCTAGAAAACACATTTTCCCTTTTAACCTCCAGCAGTACAATAAAAAAGGGAAGACATTTATGTACACATAAATTATATAGTATGTATTTATGTCTCCTTAGAAGGGAGATACATTTATTTGGATCTGAAGATACTGTGTGACTGTTTATCAAAATGTCCAGATAATTAACTAGTCTTAAATAAATGAAATTAAATGCTTAAAAATCTTAAATCACATCTCAAAATTATTTTTCATGATAAAGATGTATTAATTCAGGTAACCTGAATTTTATATGGGCAAAAGGACCAAGCAAAAACACTGGCCATGGTTGTTATTACATTTGTAAATTCTTGGAGTGTGATGTATTGTATTGTCT
This sequence comes from Peromyscus aztecus, assembly GCA_902168405.1. Lineage (NCBI taxonomy): Eukaryota > Metazoa > Chordata > Mammalia > Rodentia > Cricetidae > Peromyscus > Peromyscus aztecus. The sequence goes on from CABHPQ010145118.1 coordinate 43,521, forward strand.
GAACTCTAAGATATGTCAAATGAAAGAATTTAATCTATATTATAAAGAATTATTTTAGTACTTTATGGTACATGGTATACTTAACTGTGCTTAAACTAAATTAAGAAAAACATGATTTTTCGCCTAATATGTTTTTTTCTCTCAGAGAATTAAGGCTGTTAAAGCACTGTGAAGTCCTGCTTAGTCGGTGATAAATGACAGGCTGAGGCGTCATCAAGAATTACAATAGCTACTCTCTAGACACTTGTCAAATTACATAGGGAAGATGTTTGCAAACATTCAATGTTTATTCATTTATTGCATTCATTACTCAAAGGAGATGATCACAATGACTCATATTAGGATAGCACTTCATTTATTTATTCGGTAATGCTATTTCCTAAGAAACTGTTCTAGATAAGTTGACTAAATAGTTCCTATGTATCATGAATTAGATTTTATCCTTAAGAAATGTATATAACTAAGCCAACTGTTCTTTCGTCAGGCTGACTGATCACAGAAGGCATATGTATAGCTTAAAAGCCAAGACTCCTAAGTTATCACTACAGGTTATGGCCATTTGCCTAACCAACCATTGTGGAGTCAAATATCCATGTTGAAACCTACTCAAGGAGAGATGCAATTAGTGAAGTCATCATTTTCTTAATGAGCTTGTCATTTTGGTAGAAAATATGATTAGTTCTAGTAATAGCAATATAGATAAGATACTATTTCTGATGACCAGCTTTTACATCCTCTTCTATGTATTAGTTATTCAGAAACTACACATTAGAGTAAATCATACCTAGCAGAAAAGAATGAATCCAGTAATTATTTTCATAAATAATCTGATGTTTGTATATATAGAAAACCAATAAAGACACAATTCATTCATATCAATAATATGCTTACTGTTGATCTAAACCAACAAATAAACACATGGAATGGAGAAGAATTAAAAAGGAATTCCAAGATTTCATTTACAATAAAATTAGCCCCCTTTTACTCATTTCTACAAATAATCCAAAAAAGGGGGTACAACAGTGCCTTAGACCTAAATGTGATAGCACTTGAAAACAGGGATTTAAAGAGAAAAGTAGGTCATGAGTTTAGAACCATCCTAATGCATACAGTGGTTTTACAGTCTCATAAAAAAGAGATGAGGGCTGGGATCCAGTTCAGTGGTTAGAGTGCTTTCTGAAAATGTATGAGGATCTGATTAAACAGTTCCAGCATGGTTAACACAAGCTTACAATCCCACTTCCAGGAGGCAGAGCTAGGAGGAGCCTGAGGGCTCATTGGCTAACCAGTGTAACCAACTAGTGGGACCAGGGTTCAATGAGAGACTTTGACACAAAAAATAAAGCAAAGAAGGATTGAAGAAGATATACAACCAACTCTGGTATCTACATGAACATGTGTGGACACACACAGACACACAAACACCACAGACAGAAGCTCTTTCTTTGCCATGTAAACAAGCAGTGAGAAAAGATCAGACTGAAAATCAGGAATAGACTGTTTTGTTGTCATTTCCACTAATAGAAACATTGGAAGGAGAGATTCTCAACCCAGAAGACTTGGGAAGGAAGAAAGAAAATTGAGAGGCTAAGGACAGCAGGAAACTTACAAGATTGGACAGGCTCAGAAAGCTACAAGATTTACAAGGCCCCTCCCTCGGGTTATCTAAGGAGTAATAACTCTGGGGGAAGACTGGACACTCTTTAGTGGAACTAGATTCAAGTTGACCAAGGAGCTAACGGAATGCTTTGTGGTTCATCACCCATGCTGAAAGCAGTCTACTCACAGGAGATGTTGCCTTCCTTTGAGTCACCCATGTTCCTATAAGTAACTCCCATCAAATCATCAGTTTCCAGAGATAGAGTGGCACTGTTCCTGGGCTCTATCATTGGTGTCTTATTTGGCATGGCTGGACATTTGTTCAGATCTTCTTGGGAAAAAATATCATGCAATCAAATTGTTTGACACGTCGATTTTAGATTTCCTAGCTTCCAGACCAGTGAAGAATCAATGTTTGTTCAAGCTTCAATTCCTGCATTCAATAGCCACCCAGACAGACTGAGAGTTTCTTTGATTTTTACCAAGACTAATAAATTTTCTGGGACCTTGGCAATCAGGAAAACCACAGATTTCATCAGTTATGCACTACTTTTTTTTAAACAAGCACAATGATGTAAATAAACATTTTTTTATCAGCATACTATCTTTGTTGGTCCCTGAGTAAAATCTTCCAATCCAAAGAGAGCACTGTGATAATTTCAAATTGAGAGGGAAATAATCCCAATAAAGGAATCCATGTATGAGCTTTGATGATTGTAGCAACAAATTACAGCTTAGGAAAAGTGGGGCTAGCAGTCTGTAATCATTTTGGAGTGTATGGGGTGATTTATTTGGTGTCTGGGGGCATCCTATGCCCTTGACTCACGACATCTGTCTATATTCTGAAGCCAGCTCTGCACCATTGTTTCATTCCTTTGCCCCCTCCAGTTCCTTCAACTCATTTTTCTCCTCCTTTCACTCCTTAACCTTGCTGTGAATATTCATTTGATTTATTTTTATTTTAAGATTTTTAATTTAAAAATAAAAGTATCACAGTCTATCTTCAAAATGACATCATTTAATATGCAAATATATTTATATGATTGTCACTGTCAAGTTAATATACACATTATTTCCCAGATATTAACCCCGATTTTAATCCATAAAGTAAAAGTGGCTACTATCTAACACATTGTTATTCCTTCCACCATTATCCACATCCTTCAGAAATAATTGTTCCACTCTGCTACTATATTTTAAATTTTTCACATGCAAATTCAGGCAGAAAGCATTTATACTTCCGTATTTGGCTTATTTTGCTTAAAATAATTTCTTCCAGGCTCATTCACAATTTTGTAAATGGAAGGCTTTCATTATTTATATGGTTTAATAACATTCCATTTCATAAATATATATAATATTGTATGCATATATACACACGTGCATTTTTTTCCATTCACCAATTCATGGACTCTCACATTTTTTTTTCATATATTCACTACCTTGTATTCTGTGTCCATAAAAATGGAGGGCAGATTTATTTCTGAAATCACAAATTCCTTTATTGGAGATATATATCTAGGAATGTGATATTGGGATCACATAACTTTTGAAGAATATCCATTCTCTTTTCCATAATGTATTAATTTACATTCCCACTCCAAATGTGAACAGCTTTACATCTTTACCCCTTCATCAGCACTTGCTCTCTTTCTTTTAATTTATTTTATCATTTACTTTTGCAGCACTGGGGATTAAAGCCAGGACCTTGTGCATGCCAGGACTCTACCACTGTGCTTCATCTTCAGGCCACCTATATTCTCTCTCCAGTCCACTCACCCTTTCTTTGTCATCTTGTGTGTGGTGATGTATCACTGTGGGTAAGCTCCTCAATCTCTATTAGTTAAACATGTTAAGTATCTCTTTATGTGGCTGATTTCTGTGTTTAATTGGTGTTGTTGGTTTTTTCATGCTTTGTATTGTTTTTGTCTTCTTAGGAAAAGAAAGTGCTTTATCCATTGTTAATTATGTCCCTTGGTACTAATGTATACTGTGATACTCATATATAGTTCTGTGAGCCTTTTAATATTATAAAAGTAAACTCCCTTTCAGATATATGATATGCAAAATTTTCACCCAATATGTGGTTGACCATTTCATCTTTTACTGTATAGATAATTTTCATAATTATTTAGTTACTTATTTGTGTGTAGAGTTTGGGCATGAACAATGACACACATTTAGAGGACAAAGGTCATCTTTTGATTCTTGCTTCTCTCTTTCAACCACAGGAGTTCCTAAAATCAAACTCCGGTCAGTAGACTTGGAGCCGCTTTTATCCACTGAACCATCTTGTCAGCCTTCTGTGAAGGTGCTTTATTATTATTAATATTTTGTTTCCTGCTTTCATTTCCTATGGTTATGATGTTACCTATAAGGAGTCATTGAAAAAGATGTATATTAAAGAACTTTTCTCCTATATTGTCTTATAGGAATTTTAGTGTTTTTCATTTTATATTTAAGTGGTCAGTTATTTTGAGACTCATTTTATATGATGTAAGACAAAGGTTTGATTTTACTCGGCTTTATACATGTGTTCAGATGCACATATCTTCTTCCTGCTTCCTTTGAACAAGTATTCCGGTTGGTATTAGGGCCTTGCAAAGTGGTCACCTTCCTGAAGCTGGAGCTCACCAATTCAGACACATTGTCCGGCCAGAAAGCCTCGAGAATCATCCTGTTTTTACCTCCCTAGAACTGTAACTATAAGAACACCACCATGTCCAGATGTTTAGGTGGATGCTGGAGATCAAAGCTTGGATCCTTATGCTTGTTAATATGCACTTCTTTAGGTGGGCCATCTTCTCAGACCCATCGATGTATTCTTAAAAATATGCAAAGTAGTCAACCTGAAATCAGTACATGTAGATTCTACTCATGGACTCCACTACACTGTGGATCTGCATATACTTTCTTGTACATGTTTATCACAGTGCCTACTTTATTCCCAGGGTATACAAGTCAAGTGGGGGTAAAGCTGAAGGCATCTTTCTTCTTAGAAACTCAACTTCACCATTTTCAAAGAAATGGGATTTAAGGAAACAAAATCAATAACTCAGCTCCTTTCTGAGGGCTCTGTTTTGGCCTTTTAGTTCTCTGCCTCCATGGCAAGCTGTGATATTATCTGCTCTCTGCAAGACACCAAACAAGATAGCTGTCAGAATGGCGTGGTCTGAAAAGGACTACTTTATCCGCGGACCAGATCTCCTCCTTGGACTACTCAATAATGTTTTACTTCCCCCGGTGACTTCCTGTTATTATCTTTTTTATTTGTTCAGATAAATAGGAGCAAGTTGGAAGAAAAGGGGGCAGTTGAATAAGACAACAATCAAAATACCAGTAGTATAACTTCAGTGGATAAATAAAAAGCTGATACTTTCACAATTGAAAAGTCTGTATTTGTTAGATTTTAACACTTAGGACTTTCACCTTTGGGATTGTTAAACTGACTTTACATTTTTTTTAAAAATTATTTCATTATTTCAGATTCTTAATTAAACAAAAACTTGTTAATTATTATTATTATAAATTGCAAAGTACTGAGGTTATATAGAGTTTTTATAATTTAGAATGTTCTCTCTCCTGTTTAAAAGTGGTAGGACCTCAAAATTCTATATACACAGTGTCTTTACTGTCTTCTTGACCCATGGAGCAGAGCAAAAGCAAACAAAATGCTCAAGAAACAAACAGATACAATGACTTTTCTGGAAGGTGATGGTTACTATGTATAAGTTGCACACAACCCACTCCCCATTTCCAGTTAACATCAAGAAGATGGACTGTAGAGTCACCCTCTCAGTGATTCTCACCTGTGGGTCGTGATCCCCTTGGCAATCAAATGATTCTTTCCCAGAGGTCTCATATAATATATCCTGCATATAAGATATTTACATTACTAATATTAACAGTAGCAAAATTACAGTTATGAAGTAGCAACAAAAAATTGTTGGGGTCACTGCAACATGAGTAATTTTTTTAAAGGGTCGCAGTTTTAGAAAAATTAAGAACCACTGTTTCTTCTAATTTTCTATGGTACTTCTCAATGACATCATTTCACGGTATAATTGTGTTTGTAAAATTCTGAGGTGAACATGAATGTGGAAGCAGGAAGAGGCAAGGTATTAAGAGAGGGAACATTAAATTGGAAACATATGTAGACTGTTTCATCATGGACCTGGTCTTTTCCTAAAATATAAATAATTGGTACATAAATTTTGGATAGAATGGTAAGATACAATACTGTCTTACTTTTGATACTGTTCTTTGATTATCCAAGAGATTGTGCTGTGCAACGCCTAAAGCATACCTTGGAAGGATGTTTTCATTTTCTAGATTAGCAATTATAGGAAGGATTTATATCCTTATCAAATATTTAATTTATTTTTTCAACTGTAGCACACAAGTAATCATATTGGTAAAGCAAGTATTGGAAACAGTTGTCGTTTTGTTTGTTTGTTTTCTTAGAACACACACATAGTAAACATTATTCTCTTTAGCCACAATGGTGATGGTTATTGGGTGGAACTGATTCCAGCTTTTGTTCTGAGATAAGTTCTGACTTACACTAACAGTATTTATATTAACTGCTGTAGAGTGGGAAGAGTGGACACCATAGTTAGGCTCAGTTCCCAGGTTTGTCACATTTGAATGTTTAAGCCACTTGAAATTCCTGAATTTTTTTAAAACTATTTAGACATACTAAACTTCTTTCATATTTTTGGAGAATACTTACTGGAGAATAATGACTGAACACTTAGAAACAGACAAACATATGTGTATCCCCGTACACACAGACTCACATGAGCAGACATACACATACACACACATACACACACACACACACACACACACAGACACACACACACACACACACACACACACACACACAGAGAGAGAGAGAGAGAGAGAGAGAACACAAGAATGTAGATGTAACAGTCTTATTAAATAAGAAACACAGAGCTAATTGCAGAGTTAAAAGCCCAAGAGGTCAGAACAATAGCTAGGAGCTAAAAACCCTTTCTTACCCTACTGCCGCTGCTGTCCTTCCTCTCAGCAAGAGGCCTACTTCCTGTGTGTCTGTCCTTTTATTAACTTTCAGTTCTGCCTTCTCATTGGTTGTAAACCCAACCACATGACCTCCTGGTCACTGCCTGTCTATACAAACCTCCAGGTCTTCTATGGTTGGTATTGAGGTTAAAGGCGTGTGTCTCCATGCTGGCTGTATCCTTGAACACACAGAGATCCTCCTAGCTCTGCCTCCCAAGTGCTGAGATTAAAGGCATGCACTGCCACTGCCCAGCTTCTGCTATGGCTTGCTATTAGCTCTGACCCCCAGGCAACTTTATTTATTAACATACAAATAAAATCACATTTCAGTACAAATAAAATATCACCATATTTCCCCTTACAAGCCCCTGAGTTTGTTTTATTAATAAGACACTTTAAGATTCTTGCTACATCTGGCGACCAACGTACGTGGTACGAATTCACGAAAAAGCCTCTTGCCTGTGGCCTTCCCGGCGCCTGCTCAGACCCAAGCTATACTCAGCCAGTTGTGGTGGCACACTGGTTGGATTTACTGAAGAAGGCAGAGGCAGGAGGATCCCGAGTTTGAGGCCAGCCTAAGAGCCTTGCTGAGGAGAAACTGCCACCAGGGCTGGACCTGGTCACAAAAGGTGGTGGTGGGACCATGGAGGCATTGGCTGCTGCTCCAAGTTGCCAGCTCCTTCTCATCATGTTGGTGACTGCTGTGATGCTGCTACCTGGGATGAAGAGTTTACTACTGCTTGTTCAGAGAAGTGCCTGGACCATCATGTTACAAGAAAGCATCAGCAAAGGTCAGTTTGGAAAAGTTTGGCAAGACAAATGATGGGGAGAAATTGCTGTGAAGATTTCTCTTCTAGGGAAGAATGTTCATGGTTCAGAGAGACAGATATTTATCAGACTGAAATTGCTCCAAACCACAGAGTATGGTGATATTTTATTTGTACTGAAATGTGATTTTATTTGTATGTTAATAAATAAAGTTGCCTGGGGGTCAGAGCTAATAGCAAGCCATAGCAGAGCCAGGCATTGGTGGTGCACACCTTTAATTCCAGCTCTTGGGAGACAGAGCTAGGTGGATCTCTGTGTGTTCAAGGATACAGCCAGCATGGAGACACATGCCTTTAATCTCAATACCAACCATAGAAGATCTGGAGGTCTGTACAGATGGGCAGTGACAAGGAGGTCATGTGGTTAGGTTTACAACCAATGAGAAGGCAGAACAGAAAGTCTATATAAAGACAAACACACAGGAAGTAGCTCTCTTGACTGAAGAGGATAGCTGCAGCAGTGAAGGGTAAGGCTCTTAGCTCTGACCTCTTGGGCTTTCATCTTTGCATTGGCTCTGTGTTTCTTATTTAATAAGATGGTTACTTCTACAACAGAGGAGGCACACACACACAAAAAAAAGTCTGCAGGGAACCATGACCACACCTAACAGCAACTTTGAAATCTTCAAAAAGATGACAGGAGCCCACAATGACGATTCCACATAGACTATGATAAAACCATCAAGCTGGTTAACACCATAGAAAGATCGACTTTGAACTACAAACTACTCAGGAGAATTTTGAGATGGCTAGTTGAGATGATCAGCCTGACAGACTACTTGAACAAGGACTTAAAACAAGCTCTGCATTTTCTCATTATGCAGCGAATGGACAAATGATACACGATTTTCTTTTCAGGATCCCCTAAAGATGTCTTCACCCCCAGAAAGCAGGAAGTAATTTTAAGAAAATGATGCCCACATTCCCAAGAGGTGGGATGGGGGGTTTTTTGGTTGTTTAATGAGTTATGGATATTGTCATTGTTTATGATGGTTGGTTACAAGTTGTTAATTGTTAATGGTCAGGAAAAAAGCTAAACAAGGAGATTAGATTCAGATTAGATTTTGTTTAAAAAAAGAAAGAAAGAAAAAGAAAAAAAGAGAATATAGATATGAGGTAGATCATTGAATCTACTCTGAGAAAAAAGATAAATAATAGGATAAATGGGTAGATCACTGAATTTACTCTATAAAGAAAAAGAGGGAGATATAAAAATGACAAAAGGTAGATTATTGAATCTATTATGAAAAGAAAAATGGGAGAATATGGATATGATCAGATAAAAAGGTCAGTTACTGAATCTACTTTTAAAAAGGAACTACTTGTTTTAAATAGGATAAGTAATAATAATTTTGTCTGAATTTGTCAAATGTTACTGGACTGGACATTGGTTATATATTAATGGAGTTTTTATCTGAATCTGTCAAAGGTTAATGGACTAGACATCGTTAATGTAATCTTGACTGTATATTGTATATACTTATTGGATATAATTTTTCTTGTATTAGTTATAAGCTTTTTAATTTTAGACAAAAAAAGAAGGGGAAATGTGGTGGTATTGTGTTCCCCAAAATATTGTGCATGCTAATAAACTTATCTGGGGTCAGAGAAGAGAACAGCCACAATATTAAACATGAGGATAGGCAGTGGTAGCACACGTCTTTAATCCTAGCATTCCAGAGGCAGAAATACCTCTGGATCTCTGTGAGTTCAAGGCCACATTGGAAACAGCCAGGCATGGTGACACACGCCTTTAATCCCAAGAAGTGAGCCTTTAATCCCAGAGAGTGATGGCAGATAGCAGAAAGGTATATAAGGCTTGAAGACCAGGAACTAGAAGCATTTGACTGGTTAAGCTTTTAGGCTTTTGAGCAACAGTTCAGCTGAGACCCATTCTGGATGAGGACTCAGAGGCTTCCAGTCTGAGGAAACAGGATCAGCTGAGGAACTGGCGAGGTGAGGTAGCTGTGGCTTGTTCTGCTTCTCTGATCTTCCAGCATTCACCCCAATAACTGGCCTCAGGTTTGATTTTATTGATAAGAACTTTTAAGATTCATGCTACACAAGAGTATGTAAGAAAGGATGGGGGAGGAAGGTGAAGGCAAATGATGATAATTATATTTTAAATTCAAAAATAAAAACATTTAAGTCACCCACACAGTCTGAAAAATGCTAGGAATAGAATGATGCCCCTTTGCAGTGTTGACAGTTCACCCATTAAATGTTCAGCAAAAAGCTGAATATAGGAGCAATTACGTTTTGCAGAATTGTCCACTTTATATATTTTCCCTTTCATGGAAACTGACAAAATTCTCTTTTTAATATTATAAGAAATACAAAGCAGTAAGATTTCTGTTTGACTTAAATGTCCATTTTCCCAAACACAGCTAATCATTTTCTGTTTTCAATTTAGTAACATTTCAAGGACTTATTATTCTGCAGCATGCACTTTAGTCAAAGCTGTTTTCTAAATCCCTTGGGGGAAATCTGCCTAGTCTACTTTCCCCCAGCTACTTTCAGTCCCTCCCTTAAACGCTCATTAAAACAGTCATTTGAGCCATTGCTGAAAGTCAAGTAGTGAAAAAATCACTTCCTTTTTTCCCCTCAGTGTCATGATCTTGGCTCAATTTTTAGTGATAAAACCTCAAGAGAAAAACATCAGCTTTCAAATTGGCTCATAACAGGTGATGATACCTGGTTATTGCTGAAAATCTCTACATCAACATCTAATTTTGTTTTCTCTGAGCTCCTGCAAGAATGAGAAAGTCTCATTTCCAATATATAACCTGCACTCTAAAGTCTGTGTTAATTGTTCTTCTCATGACACAAAAGGTCTGAAGCAGAGGCACCCAGGGAAGAAAGCATTATGAGAACAGTCAGATTAGATTTGTGAAGACAATTAAGCTGAATTCTTTATGGCTTCTTCTTATTCTTAGCTTTGATATATTTCTTGCTGTTGAGTCATTTGGGCTCCTGGTAGCATTGCTCAGGAAAAAAAATAAAAGAGCAAGATATCTATTAAACAAACAAACAAGAACAAAGCAATGAATCTGGTTCTATTCAAACTATGTGAAAAACCAATTGAGGAGTTTTAAAAGTTAGCTTATTTGAGTTGTGCTTTCTAAAGGAATCAGCTTTAGCATTTTCTTTCCTTCAACCCTGTCTCTACAGGATGCTGTCAAATTGTAATAGTCCCCAAAGTACAGGTAACAGTTGGTTAAATTAGCTGTCTCTAGCAAAGAATACTTAAAACAGTTTTGGCGGCCCTTTAGTTCTACCATGACCCTTGAGGAAAACATTTTGCCATTGACACATTTGTGAGAGGTCTGTCTCCGAAATAAGCTGAGGTATCATGCTCCTTCACAAAGTCTGGCTTCCAGTAAGTGAAGAATGCAGAGCCAAATTGTTTCTGCTCTTCCTGTGACCTCTACAAATCAGGGCTTTCTTTTCATGGCCTCTGATTTCCATCAGTGAAGGTGTATGAAGGAACAGGCAAAGTTTATTTCACATCTAAACAGCTTCTCTCAAAATGCAGCTACTACCTATGAGCTTTTAAGCACCATGGAAAGCATGAGAATGCTATCTTACTCATCATGGCACTCTTTTTTTTTTAATTTTCAAAACACATTTATTTATGAAATCATTAAGTTGACCTGCATAATTTCAACAAGTAAGAGCTTCATTGAAAACAATGTGACATATAATGCATTTGTCTCTAAAAAATGTCTTATTTACACATTGAGGAACAATTTTTTTTTAATGTATAACTCAGCAGAACATCCATCAAGCAGTCCTAGCATTCTAAGAATGCTCCAGAAAGGGAAACCCAAAAGGAGCTGACATCCTTCTCAATCATACTCAGAGAATCGAATGTGCTGACTGGCATCATGGCACTCTTATCATCTAAAAGAGAATCTTTAGATTGGCTTGGAAATTTTACAAGTTATCTCTCTTGCCTATTGGTTACCTAGCTCCCCATTTCCTAATACCCTGTTTCCATGACCAAGCTTAGCATGTGAAGCTCTGTAGGAAGGTCTGAAGTTTATGGCACACTTTGCTTGTCTCAAGTAGTTTTTTTTTTTTTTTTTTTTTTTGGCTCAAATACTATTTCCATGCAGCAGATTCACAGTAAATGTTTATTAATTGGGGAAAACATGCTATCAGAACAAAGACATTATTGGATTTGAACTTAGATTAACAAATGTCATCATTTGCATTTTGAAAACTAAAGAAGATTGAAATGAATACTTTATTAAATATATAATTTTTATTATGCATCTATGTGTGTCTGCATGTGGGAATGAGCAGGAATGAGTCCTGATACATATTTAGTTCAGAAGAAGGCATCAGATCCCCTGCAGTTGAAGTTACAGGAATTTGTGAGCCACTAGACATGGGTGCTGGGAACAAAACTCAGGTTCTGTGCAAGAGTGGTACATGCTCTTAACAAATGGGAAACTCTCCAGCTCCAAAAAGTATTTTTATTTAAATATTAATGAAATTTATAATAAGCTCTTTTCAGTGAATACTGAAATTGGATTTTTTCTAAAAAATGATAAATACCAGATTATTGATGAGGTAACTGACAACCTTTTTGAAGGGATAGAATAAGTAAATAAGACACTATATACCCTGAAAGCTCTCTATGGGAAATTAGTTCTGTGTACATCTTTTTTTTTCTTTCTTGAGAATTATGCTTCACTTCAAAGTGCTTTACACATTTTAAATCTCGCTTATGTCTGTCAAATCTTATGACACTATACACAGATACTCTTTAAGATTCTGTGTTTTCCTCCCTAAGGATGAAAATAGTATGGTGGTTGAAAGAAGTTAGGCACATACAAAACAACAAAATAAAACACAGAAAGACTAGAAATGAAAGAAAGAGATCAAAGGACGCACCATTCAGAAGAAATGACTTACTAGATTTCAAATTCTATACTTGGAGTTGGGGGAGGGGAAAGTAAGATTTGAATATATTACAAAAAAGTTTTTTTTCAATTAAAATAAAAAAATTAAATGCTGCATTTTGAGACTATGCATGAGTATATATGTTTGATTCATGTCTTTGGTGATGGAGTATAGGACCATACACATGTACCATAATTGAAATTCCCTATGTGCATGGTTCTTTCTCCATTAGTACACTGTACGCATTAAAGTGAGCATGTTCCTTCTTAAATGATCATGAAACATTTACAGAGAAATTTGCTTGGTATATCTACATATTTAAAAGACAGATTCTAAAATGCTACTTATTTTTGTTACCAAATATTCTTGACAGTGGTTTATTTTTTTCTTTAATGTAATAGTTTCCATCTCCCATGTCACATAAACTTGTGCCTTATGTCAAAATCTTTTTCTTGAAATATCTATGTAAGGGAAGGTAAGTTCTAGTCTTGTCAAAAGATAGGTCTTGAAATTTCTGTTTTTTTCTCTGTTTCTATTTGTCAAGAAACTGTTAGAAAGCTGGCAGGCCTTAGGCTAGACAGGATCACTTCTCAGAGTCCAGGACTTCTGTATACTCTACATGTCTCATGGTGACATGTGATTTGGTAATGTCTCCTTGAGGATGTGGAGGTAAAGGCATGGTTGGGTAGTTAAAATTTAAAATTTTACCTTAGTAGAATGGGCACTGGATAAAAAAGAATAAAACTGAGTATGAGTTCGTCAATGACAAAGAGAGTAGACAATGAGAGTAGTATTTATTCAGTAACTAACAACAGTCAAGGAAAGAGTCCTATTCTAGTAAGGTGGACTTTTAAAAGGCAAATGAGGTAGTTGGAACTGGGAAAGGGTGAGACTGAAATTGAAAACAAAAACAAAAACAAAACAAAACAAAACATGTAAGTCACTGTGGTTTCTTTTCTTTTTCAGTTTGCAACTATCAAAGTTAGGTGTTTACTTGCTTACAAAAATTGAATACAGACATTTCATCAGTTGTAGCTGATATATTTATCTGAGAAAGAGAGAGAGAGAGAGAGAGAGAGAGAGAGAGAGAGAGAGAGAGAGAGAGAGAGA
>CABHPQ010145119.1:0-12234 GCA_902168405.1 Peromyscus aztecus
GGGTGTGCAGGTCGAAGCATGGCCATTGTTGTTTACTGGGGAGCACTCACCGTTCAAGGTTTATTTTGGTAGTGGATTCCAGCCTGATTTTGCTTTTCTTCTTCATTCCTGAGTGTGCAATGTATGCGCATCTCCTTCTTTCCCCGACTTTACCTCTAAAAAGAAAAAAAATCCTTAAATCATAACCGATTGGATGGTGTGCAGCTGCAGTCTGTAAACCTCCACCGAGGGAACAAACAGGATGAGCATTCTTTGTGTCAACTTGACAAGCTCAGAGTTCTCTTGCAAAAGTATTTAGAGTAAATGTGAGGGGTGTAGGCAATGGTGAGAAAGCTCCTGAGAGACATCCTGGTGCCTTCTAGAGGGGTCCAGAGAACAAATATTCATGGTTTAAAAAAGGAAACCACAACTCAAATAAGCTTTCAATATTTGGGAAAGGGCCATTGCAGAAAGTCTCTGGTTAAAAGAAAAATATGTATGTTTATGTTTCTGTTTAATCCTGTGAAGATTCAATCTCTCCGTTTTAAAAGTGGGAATTGTAATTAAATGCTCTCCATGATCTCTCCCAATGGCTGATCTTCAGATCCACAGTTCTTTTGCACTAAGACTGATTTCCATACCCTCCTCACACCTGGTTCCCAATTAGAAAACATCTGCTTTTCATAGATACTTGCCTCAACAGCCAGCTGTTTTCTTTCTAATATAACTTCATATGAAGGACTTGGTTTGTACTGTGGTATTTAATCTGCTTAATAAAAATGTTTGGGAAGCTGTCATAGTGCCAGATGTGGTGGCATGTGCCAGAAATCCCAGCACTTAGGAGGCAGAAAGATTGGCAGTTCAAGGACAACCCTGTCTCAGGCATCTCGGGCTCCCACTAAAAATAATCATAGAATTTTCACATAGAACTACTACTGTAAGAGATGATCTGGCCTACTCTTCTGTAAGTGAGAAAAATAACTGTTTTGGCCTTTCCCAGGTGGCCTGTCTATGGTGTCAACGAGGTGGGTGTATGGACTGTAAACACTGAGCCCACTGTCACCAAAATGAGACTGTCGGACTTCTCAGCTAGTGTAGAACCAAGTACAGCATTTTGGAATGCAAGGAGCTGGCAGCCTATGATTGAGCTGCAAAGGGGTTATCATTCCTGATTAAAACAAAGACAATCAATTCCTTAGCCAGAAACCAGTAGCAACCAATACAATGTCAAATGAGTAGGTGTCTGGGTGGCAGCATGAAAGCTTTTTAAAGTGTGTAAGTGGCAATTTCCTGGTGTTCTGAGCTCAACAGATTTATTTCTGGAACACTCTGAAAGCCCAGAACCTACTGAAGTGAATGTATATTGTCTCTCTTCACCTAAAATGTAATTTTCAGAGGAGTTAATAGATGATTGGCTTTTGGGTCTTCATCCCAAAAAGTATTTTTTAATTCTTTTTTTTTTTTTTGCTATCCACAGCTCTGTAATGTGAAACATTCCTCAGAACACAGCAATTGATTTTTATTCTTTTACTCATTGGCATGTCCATATTTCTAACACTATGTCTAATACCATATAACTTGAGGCTTAGTGAGCATTCTTTTCTCTGTGGATGTAAAGAAAAATGTATTTTAATCCCGTGACTGTCTGAGAAAGGTAAGCTGAAATGTCTATAGGTAGTAGAAATAATCTTCCAATTGCATTTTGTAAATCATAGGTGCAATACTGAGAGCAGATAACTGAGTTCTATGAAATGTTTCTGCAAGATCACCGAAGGTGGGAGACGTAGGCCAAAATGTGACAATAAAGAGCACTCACTCTGAAGAATGAGCACTGTTCGCAGAAGTTAGACTTCATGAAATGCTGCTGTTGAAGTGCACATGAAATGGCCATGTGGATGATAACGGGAATAGTATAGTTGGCAATAACTGGAGGTGGAGAGGAACTGGAAAAGGCTGATCCATGGGAAGGAAGTTACAGTGGGAAGCCCTAGCGTGTGACCACACAGTCGAGCGCCACACTTAATAACAAAGCACTCTGGGCTTCAAAAGGCTAGCAGAAAGGATTTTGAACATTTTGCTATAAAATGATAAATGGTTGAGGAGATGTGTTTAATGTCATTTTAAGCATCCTATAATATATATGTATTGAAGCATTGCCTATTAGTTACCTCATGAATGCATAAAAGTACTATGTTGTGTGAATCAGTTAAAATTCAATTTAAATCATAAAAATTAAATACTTAACTTCATGGGACTTAATATACTAGCTTTTCCTCACTGGAAGAAACAATGGAACAAAGTCAGTCTATGAAGAGGGAAGGTCTGTGTTGGCTCAAGCTTGAGGAAGTTTCAGTGAACACTTTGCCTGGATTCTCTGGTCCTGAGGCAGCACAGCACAGATGACTACAGCGCATGTCGGCGCCTGTTCACAGCCGCCAGGATTTTACAAAGACGAGGAGAAAGAAGAAATCAACCAGCACCCCCCTCCGTGGAGACCTCCAATGGTCCAACTCCCTTCTGCTTGTTCACGCCTTCTAAAGATGCCTCCACCTCCCCAGTTAGGCTGGAACTCGATCCTTCAGCACGTGGAACTTGAGAAAACGCCCCAGATCCGACCTGCAGCCTCACACAAATGGCCGCGCTGAACCGACCACGGGTGAGGTCTGCACTGACTGAACCATGCGGCGCTCCTCCCCTGTGACTTTAATCTTGTGATGAAGGCTGTTTCTAAGGGGTGATGAGTGCTCCTAACGATTCCTCAAGTCGTGTTTACCTGTGGAAGCACAAAAGATGCTGCATTTTATAGATGCCTATGAAAACCTAACACAAATAGCAAAACTGTCCTCGAGGGGGTGCAAAGACAGTGACTAACTAATTCAGTGAAGATTGTCTCGACTCCTCAGCCCATTCCCTTCCTTCTCCTCTAGTCTTGCTTCCACAGTTGTGTGCTCTGATTGGCAAGAAGTTTTTCACCAGCTTTAAAAGCCTACCTCTTGCTTTTAATGTTCTCGCACTGCTTCTGGTAACCTAAAATAATAATAATAATATATAATATTGATGTAATAATAATAAATTAAATAAATAAATAGGGGAAGAAAATTAGCAGAACATTTCTCTGGAATCCTTTGTGATTTCTGTAAGCTGGAGGGTTTGTGAATGGATCCCAGAAGCTGAACTCACATATTCTGTGCTGAGTAACACCTGCATAGCTCCAGCTCTGTTCCCCATCACTTGCGCAGTGAGCTGCTGTGCTACCTTGGGCTGGAACCTTTAAGAACCACTGCTAAGTTGGGGGATGAAAAGGGACTCCCCTTAATTATACACAGGAGGCATGCAGAATCCAGAGACTACAACTCTACTGAAGCCAAACCAAGGAGAAAATGTTTGTTAGTATATCAATCTGATGTCTGGACATCAGAAGTGTGTACACAAAGATGGTGACATTAGATTGACTGGGCAGTGCAGAAGGCAGAGCCCAGGAAGTTCTGTGAAACATTTAGAGATAGAGGAGGCAAAGCCTTTCAGAGATGCCTGAAACTGAGGTTTCAAGGATGAGGTGAAGCTATAAAGTGTGTTTTTCACATGCTATTCCCCAGTCTTCTCAAAAATCTTACCAAATAAATTCTTCAGAAGCTCAAAGTTACATAAAGTCACCATAGACTTTTCTCCAGCCCTTAACTTCACAGTTGAAAGAGAATATTGTCCACAGTGCATAAAAAATAAATGGACCATGCCAGGTGAGGCTTGCATGACCTGGAAAGGCCATAACCATTGGGTGGGTAACTGTCTCAGCCTGACTCTGAAACAGGACAAGGGACTCAAATGGTCAGATTAAACTAGGGCTTCAAAAACCATTTGAAATTCTTGTCTCTATCTAGGAGCTCCAGTCCTTTTAATGTTAGAGGATAAATCAAAGAAGTTGAGTTCATATCTCTCAGTACTATCCTAACCCTTTATTTGATTCAGCAAGATGCTAAGTTGGAAAGGCACGTAGTCATATGGCTTCCTAGTGTTAGAACCCAAACAGAATGTAGTGTCTTGCTCTTGGTCTTTTTCATACATGATTTTGACAGTGTAGGAGAATGGTTGTACGTGGAGAGAGCTGGAGGAATTTAAGGCTATATTTTCTATTGTAAAATAGTCTCTAAAAGTATCCTGAATGCTTTCCCCGAGTCTGAAACTGACTCAGTTACTTTCACCGAATGAATAAAATGTGATGTAAAAAAGTTTGTTTTTCATTTATGTATATGGATACTTTCCTGAATGTCTGTCTGTGTACCACATGCATGCTTGGTGCCCATGGGGATCAAAAGAGCATCAGGCCTGTGAGCAGGGAGGAGCCAGTAAGCTACACAGAGATTGGGTTAGTGACCAAGGCTGAGGCCAAGTTGGAGAACAGCTGATTGCTTCCCGGCTCCTAGTCTGCCAGGCTTCTGTTTCTCCTGGGAAGATGTTTCTGGTGAGCCTAATGAAAGGTGTTGCCTCAGGCAAGAGCTCCATCATCCAGGTGTTTCAACAGCTGGGTTGTTCCATGACTGCTGTAGGTGCCATTGTCCAACACATCATCCAGTCAGGATATCCTGCCCACAGGTATACTACAGAGCCTTTGGCACTGAAGTCCTGCTGGAGAATGGTGACATCAACCACCGTGTCCTTGGAGACCTGATCTTCAACCAGCATGACCATCAGCAGCTGCTCAGCTTTGTCACTCACCCTGAGATCTGCAAGGAAACGATAAAGGAGACCTTCAAGTGCCTTCTCAACAAGTACTGCCACATGATTCTGGACATGCCCCTCCTGTTTGAGACCAGGAAGACTCAAGTACATGAAGGACACAGTGGTAGTGTACTACAACAGAGACATACAGCTGAGTGCTACTGAGGAAGCAGACCAAGCTGAACCATGAGGATGCAGAGGCAAGGATCAATGCACAGCTTGCCCCTAACCAACCATGTTCTAGACAACTTGGACAAGAGGAGCCTCGCCAGACACCAGGTCATCCTCTTACAAGCCAAGCTGGAACACTCCATGGAGTACCTGCCACTCAGGCTCAGGTTCCTAACAGGCCTAGCAGGCATTGGCAGCCTCCTCTACCTACTCACCCATTCCCTTCTACCTTCCCCCTAGCTGGGTACACCAAGGCATCAAGCCATAGGTCCCCTCTTCTTTCTTGGAAACCTAAGTCAAGTACGATGTCCTCAACACTACACTCACTCTGATTCTGGGATGGGTCTCTGTGCTGGGCCAGCTCTAGGGCTGTATCTGGGCTCAGGGGGCAAAAAGAGGCCAACTGTTAGTAGGTATCTCTTTGTGCATTCCATAGAGCCCCACCTTCCCCTAGTACTGCAGAACGGTATCCACCATGGTAGGAAAACAGCAGTTAAGTCTCTGTGGCCCTCCCCATGGTCACACAGTTTCTTGAACATGAACCTTCTCAGAGCACCTGCCCCATCATGACCACAACCTCCCTAATAGACCACAGCAAATCCTTCTAGACTGAAGATCTTCTCCTTCAAACAGAGCTGCCACATGGTTTGAAGCCTTTTGCCAGGGTGCATTGGGAATCCTCTCTGGGGGATGCTGTGGCCAGGCAGAGACATCCTTTGAGAGATCCAGGTTGTAATGGGGCTTTACTCACAACTTAGCAACTACTTCCCACCACTGCCTCTGAGGCCTGCACTCTGGGCATTCCCCTGGCCCCATGCTGTCTGACGTCGCTGTCTTCCCCTAGATGTTTCCTGCCCTTCAGTATCTTGCCCCTGGCAGCCCCATGTCAGGCACCAGCAGCCCCAGGCTGAATTAGGAGCTCTAAATATCACCCACCCATGTTTTACCTTAATCTGAGGTAGACTAATCAGCAAGACGCTGATTGATTTCTCCTAGATTGTATGACTCTAGATGGCAGGGCTGACTCATCTCTGCTCTGGTCAACCACAGCCTGTTCTCCACTGGTGCTCAGTTAATTAAATTGGTCTTTAAAGAAAAAGAAAAAGAAAAGGTTGTTTTCAAGCTTAATAATTGAAAATTACTTTGATGCAGTATAAACAAGAAAGCAAACTATTTCTGAGTCTAGGTGGAAATATGCATTGCCTTGTCAATGGCATTTTTCTTCAATAAAAGCAAATGTATGTCTTTTATGAGTACTTAATTGTTCATGACAAATATGGCTTGAAAATAATAAGGAGGGGAGGGGATTGACCCTGCTTCAACTGAGTATACTAGGCTCTGCTGACTCCCCAGGGGAGACCTTGCCTTAGAGGAGGTGGGAATGGGGGGTGGGTTGGGGAGGGGAGGAAGCTGGGAGGTGGTAGGAGGGAGGACAGGGGAATCCATGGTTGATATGTAAAATGAATAGAAAATCTCTTAATAAAAAGAAAAGAAAAAAAAAGAATGTCTGTCAAATTTTGGTGAGAATTATATTGAATCTCAGAATTGCTTTTGGCAACATGCTCATTTATAAAGTGTTAATCTATTGATCAAGTAACATGGGATTCTTACCTGTATTTCTTCAAATTTAACTATATTGAATTAAGGTAATCTTTGTAGATGTTATGAACCAAATGAATAAAGTATTTATATTTACTATGTATTTATAAAGGCATTTGAAATGAGATATTTTGCTGGATTCTTTTCATTAAGGTTTTATCTGGATGGAGAAAATATAATGATTTTTTTTTTTGGTTTTTCGAGACAGGGTTTCTCTGTGTAGCTTTGCGCCTTTCCTGGAGCTCACTCGGTAGCCCAGGCTGGCCTCGAACTCACAGAGATCCGCCTGGCTCTGCCTCCCAAGTGCTGGGATTAAAGGCATGCGCCACCAACGCCCGGCGAAAATACAATGATTTTTTAATGTTTCTTTTGTGCCCTGTTAATCTGTTGAAACTATCATAACAATGTATTTTCTCATAATGCTCATTGTTTTTATAAATAGGTTATTATAGAAAAAATAATAAGGAGGATCTATATAGTGTTGCAATGGAAATAGAGGGGGAAATGTTAAAAGTATCCTAACTAATACCTACATATCTCTGCTTATTCTCCTTTACTCAAACACTGTCTATGCCGTTCAGTTCTGCTTCTAAGAAGGCAACAGGATGTGCTATGTCACAGAAGTCAATAGTTAACGATTTACAATTAGGCCATGATAGTCATGTCCACTTTAATCATGATCTTGCTACCTGACAACAGAAGACTCCTGTGTGTGTGTGTGTGTGTGTGTTTTAAGCAGTGGGAGAATTATGGTGCAGCACAGAGCCTAGCACTGAGGATGAGTTGGCAACCTTTGAAAATTGATCATCCCTGTGATGCGAAATTTGTCACAGTCACAGCGTATTCGCTCCTTAGATAATTCCCCATTGTCACAGAGATCATGGCAATGGTCCTATAAACTCGATGGCTATTGCCAAGCAGGTAGTGTTAGTGAGGGCAGATTGGCTGACAAAAGTGGACAAAGTGATGTTTTCTTGAAGCAAGGATCATTTGCCCCGAAAGTTACCATTTCTACTGGAAAGGTGTCCAACTTTTCACTCCCTCTTGAAGAGGACTGTGAAGCCGGTAATACCAGAAGTCATCTTTTCAAAAGCGGCATAGACAGACAGCCACATTCAGGAATACATTTAGCACATGTTTTTGCCTAGACTAAGGCAACAGAATTGAATACATTATACTGTGACTTGTGTTTTTATACTCTAGTGAGATTTTGATATGGTTAAATATATCTTGGCCTAAATTAATTCATGACAAGTAGTATATGAAACATAGTTTATGGTTATGGGGGTGTAGTTCAATATAGCATTTGAAACACACAGAAACACCACAAAAATGCTTATGTTCCATTTAATCATAAAAGTACAAAATAAGAGAAAATATTTTTTTACCCAAATGTCTAAGGGAAAATAATCTAATTTGGTAATGAAAATATTTGTGCAAGAATCTTAGTACCACATGAGTCTGTCAGTAGGAGAAACTGAAGAATTTTTCAACTACTGTTTTGTGGAGTCCTCTGTGGCTACTGGAAAATCACTGTCCAATCTGTGTCCTGGACCCAGAATTCCCTAAAGACAATGGTTTGGTGTGCCAAACTTGGTTATCTATGTATGAGTATTTCATATATGATGAAATTAAGACTATATATAACTTTAATAAGCAGAGAAGATATTAGGGAAAGGCTGTACAGTACTATACATGTACTCTTCAGTCTAATAATAATGTAGGAAGTTAACTAAGGCTTGTTTTACTTAATACCTGCACTTGGGAAGAATGTTTGACTTCATCTGCTCCAACGCTCTTGTAAAATACAAGAGCGTTAATTCACTCAGCCATTCAGCAATTCTATCACTAACATGCTTTCATCTATCCAACACCAAATCTGTTCCAGCCATTGTGGACACAAAGATGACCACCATGACCTGAGTCAGTGATTCTCAACTTGTGAGTCTCAACCCCTGTGAGGGTCAAATCCTTTCACAGGGGCTGCCTAAGACCATCAGAAAACACAGCTATCCACATCAGGATTTATAACAGTAGCAAATTACAGTTATGAAGTGGCAACAAAAATAATTTTATGGTAGAGGATCACCACAACATGAGGAACTGTATTAAAGGGTCACAGCGTTAGGAAGGTTGAGAACCACTGACCTAAGTCAAGAAGTTTATAGGCTAAGAGGATAGACCCAGGAGCTCACACTTTACTGAGAATCATCACTAAGAAAATAATTCCCTAATAGTGAGCAGCACAGGGTATCATAGGAACACAGGGGTTTGAAATTCTTCTTGTCACTTCTAGCTCCATTCTCCTAAGTCCTAAGACTCTCATTTCTAAGTGGCTTATTTCCAGACAGAATGGCATACATGTACCTGCTTCAATATGTGACTCAGCCCAGCTACGGAAGGTCTCTATGAATGGTCTCTACTTAACGCCTCTCTTTTCACACTTTACAGACTGACTCAACATTTTATTTAAGGTCAGTCTGCCTTGACTGCCTTCAAACACAAAGCGTTGTGTGATTCACGTCACTCAACTTCTTCCTTTCTTTTGTTCAGCATCTCATAGGAGTCTTGTGCTTGCTGTCCATGTGGGCTTGCTGCCCTGTTCTCCATAGCTTGTTCCTCAGGAGATAAGTGGTCAGACTAGGAAAAAGAAAATGGCAGATGGCAAAATAATATCAGGGGAAATTCAACCAAGCCTCAACGAATCACTTGTTTCTCTCCGTAACATTTCAGTGCTTTTTAATTAAGTGGTATACCTTGAATCTTCAACAGGGCTCAAATGTTATGTGATTGAATGTCCATTTGTTCATTTGTTTGAAAATGACACAGCTTCTCCCCTGAAGATCTGGAGGGAAAAATCTCCTTCAAATGACAGTCTGAAGCTATCAGTAATCATCTTCCATCTGAAGCAAACTACCTTGAGGTATCTTTGGTAAACTATCACTTATGCACCATGATCAATGTTTTGTTCTAGTACTTTATCCCTTACAATATTTCATTTCAAAACTGTGGAAGTGCAGAAAATGAATCCTTTTCTTACTACTCATAATAGAGTCTTTAGACAGCATCGCATATTTTGCATGGCCACAGCTACCACATGTGGTTTTGTATATGTTAATAATTCAATGTTACTTAATACAACTTTTCTCAGTTGCTCTGTGGTCTTCATAGTGATCATTTTAAATGAAGCAGTGCTTTCTAGTCAGCAAATTACTTCACAATTTCCTTAATGAGTCGGGATGCTTCCAGTTACCACCCACTATAAAAACTCTAAGGGGTATCTACAGTTCATTAAATTATCGCTGCTTTCAAATCGATTCCTCACAGACCCATCCTCCTCTGAAACTCACTGTTGTAAAGTTCTTTTGTATTCCTTGCTGAAAATTGCTCTTCAAAAGACCCCAAAACCTTTGAGATTTCTACAAGCGGTTCTTTGACAAACAATGTTTCGGGTTTCCCACCAGCAGGCTTTGAAGGGGCTTCTTCGGTTCCCTACTGGTCAAGAAAGGACCTGGATGGGGCAGACTGTGTGCTCCATGGGTACACACATAAATGGATTTTCATAAGTAGGTCACCATTGTAAGTAAAAATGTAGTTTCATTGATGGTATGGCCACCAATGCTGTCAGTGGTTTGAGAGCAATATATCTGCAACATGTATGATATTTGGCATCTGACAGGAAACTGGCTTTTGCTAAAGATCAACCAGCTAAAACTTTGCTTTGTTTTGTGTTTAACCAGAAGATTTTGTTCAGCAGTTACAACAGGAAATAAATTAGCTGATGAATCAATTTATTGCTGAATGTTACACAGTGGTCCCTCCCAGCTTCCTTGGGGACACAATACAAAGTGTTGAACAGATACCTGAAGTCAGAGAATCTGCTGCCATGCATATGCTTTTCTCCTATGCACACATGGCTAAGATAAAGCTTAATTTGTTAATTAGGCACAAAATAGACGTACAACAATAATAACCAAGTATTTACAACAGCATACAGTACTCAAATTGATTTAAAGCTTGTAAGCTTTCAAGATTTTGTGTGTGTGTGTGTGTGTGTGCGCGTGCGCGTGTGCCCATAGAGATCAAAAGAGGGCATCAGATGCCCTGGAGCTCAAGTTACAGGCAGTTGTGAACAGCTCAACATGGGCGTTATGAACCCAACTTAAGATCTCTGGGGAAACAGCCAGTCCTTTTCATCGCTGAGCCCTCTCATCAGCACCACTTGGGACTTTCTCCCTAGAATTTTCTATTCTGTATATCTGGGCTACAGTTGCCTGCAGGTGACTGAGAACAAGAAAACTAAATCTGCATGAGAAGGATACCATTGTGATACCTCACTCATACAGAAATCAAATGTATGTCCAGGGTTAGTCACAGAGTGATGCATTACACAAATGCTCATTGAAAGCCGATAATTTGCCCTGATTCTGCTGCTAGTGACACGAATTTTTTTTTTTAATTTCAGACTTAAAAACAAAACAAAACAAGAACTAAAGTCTCTTTTCATAGAGTTTACATTCCAATATGAGGGGCAAACGAAGAAATATTGTAAAATTTGTTTTAAGTGGAGAGTGTTGGAGGGTGGTGGGTGCTACAGAGAAGGGACTGAATCAGCGCAAAGAAAACCAGAGCGAGGAGGTGTGGAGGGGGGTCATCAGATTTAAACAGGACCTCCTGGGAGCGTCTTGTCAAGAAGATGACAAATGAGGAAAACTCTTCCGTCAGGCAGAGCAGGACACACTTAGATCAAAGGTGGAATCAATGACAAGTCCCAGGGACTCAGCATTAGTGGCACGCCTCACCTGTTAGAAAGAACACTGAAATTTGTTTAGAGATAATGGAGTCACTGAACATGGGTTAGCCGCCTCTGGAGGACAGAGACCCCGTACACATATGATAGCAATGTAAACTACTGTTACCATTATCAAAAACAGTACAGAGGTTCCCCACAGATTAAACACAGAACTGCTATAATCTCCAACAATCACCACTGGACAAGTAACAAAAAAATAAATAAATAAGGCCATTATTTCCAAGAATTATCTGCACTGTCATGGTCATTGCAACACAATAATGAAGGCATGGAGTCAGACTAAGTGCCCATTAAGAAATGGAATGAATAAATAAAATGTGATTGCATACACACAGAGAGAGAGAGGGAGGAGGGGGAGATTGTTTTGAGTTAGAAAAGAAAAAAAATTAGTTATCTGTGACATTTAAAAACCTAGAATTATGCTGTGTGGAAGAAGCCGGGCACTTTAGAAAGGCAAATCCCACTGCTATTACTTGCGGGTGGAATCTACAGAAACAAAGGATGGAATGATAAATACCAGGGTTTGGGGGTGGCATGTGGGGAGTTGCGGAGATATTGGTCAAAGGATACAAAGCATAAACAGAAGGGATAAGTTTAAGAAATTTGTTTTGTAACACAGTGATCTAAAAATTATTAGGAAAGAGAGAACGAGACAGTGAGAGAAGAGAGATTCAATAGTACTTAACACATTGAATTGACAAAGCAGGGAAATACTAGCTGCACTAAAGAGAAGTTTCAAATACACATGCTTACAAAGAAGGATTCATTCCCTAAATGTTATATTTCTGTAATCTGAAAAATCTAATCTCTCCAACACCTCATCCTCAGAAATTAATCAGTAGTGTGAAACAGAGTGACATGTGTAATGAAGATGCATACTACAGGTGACACTCTTCATGGTAGAGTAAAACTATTGATCACATGCAACGCTGTGTTTGTCCACTATTAATCACATG